>BHDV01049673.1:369495-380633 GCA_005406045.1 Adoxophyes honmai | reverse complement strand
AGCCCTTGTTTCACTAGGTAAGAAGGTGACGATTCTGCGTAAGCAATTTTAAGCAAACTGATGAAGCCAAAGCATACAGGATTTTACTGAACTGACTCGTCAGAGTGTGTTCTATTAATTTGCTATCACTCTTAAGTACAAAGATGCCCTTTTATATTGGAAATCTGCAAATTAAAATAGGGCGGTAATAACTTCACGACTTTTTATGTTGGATTCTATTAACGACCCATAGGTCGGTGATGGCCTCAACATAACATTTTGATTTTCTTTATTTTCTATGTTTTTATTAACTAATAGCAAAACTATCAATAAACCATTTGATTCACAAAGAACTATGCTTTTTGTAAATCTATATACGATCCATGCAATGTTGTCTAGTTTTCTTATTTTTGCATTGTCAATGTTTTGGAATCTATAATATTATCCGAATATTTATGTTGTATTGCAATTTTTACAAATTATGATTGCTTTATCAAAGACTGATTTGATACTGTTGTATTTTATTATACCAATAGATTGAAGTGTATTTTACAATCGAGTTAATCAAAGAAGTACATTCTAAGTTTTTTTTATGAATCGGTAATGCATTTTACATCTATACTTACTAATTTTATTACCGACCCATAGTGGTCGGTTTTGGGTCGGTAATAGTGACATTGGGAAGCTTTTACCGATCGCACTAATTTTTTATTTCTAAACTAGTTGTTACCCGCGAGTCCATCTGTAATTGAGTAAAATTTGTTAATAGCTATGCTCTAACCGTTAGCGAAGTAAAGCTGTAAATTTAATTTTTTTTTTCATAATGCATATGCTCAAAAGAACAGTGCAGGTATTAGAAATTGTATTTTGGAAGTTTTTTATTCATTCTAGGGTTTTTTTAATAAAATAAAAAGTAAACTTATAGGTAATACAGTATTTTTTTATTTGTTCAACATAGACGAGGAGAGGTTGCTACGGAAATCCAATCGAAGCGAGACGTATTAATATTTATATTTTTGGTTTTTTATAAGTTATTTTCAGTAATGTTTTTGTACCACTTCCTTACGATCGGTAATAGCTTCCTAAAAATCGTTAATAGCATCACGACCGTTATCATGGGTCGCTAATAGCAACAATCGACTTTGTCACTTCAAAAAATATTTTTTCCATGATATTCTTGTAATTGTTAGTAATTCACTTAGTAAATGAAAGCTATAGACATATAATTAGCGTATAAAAATAATAAAAGAACTCTGAAGGTAGCCAGTATACTTAAAATTCGCCATTGATTTCAAAATTGCCTTAAGGGGGTCGTTAATACCTGCGTTTACCTTACGTCTGTTTTACGTGCCAGCTTTAGTTAACCGACCAGTAAGTACTTGAAAATGTGAATGGATTGAACCATTAAAATCTTATCTATATCTTTACTTAATATTATAAAGCTGAAGAGTTTGTTTGTTTGAACGCGCTAATCTCAGGAACTACTGGTTCGAATTGAAAAATTATTTTTGTGTTGGATAGACCATTATTCGAGGAAAAGGCTATATAACATCACGCTGCGACTAATAGGAGCGAAGAAACATCGGGAAATGTGGACAAAACGGGGGAAATTAGTCACTATTCCACGCGGACGGAGTCGCGGGCACAGCTATACTATAGACCGATAGGTACTTAAATGATGGTAAACAATCTTGACGTGTCTTTTTATTTAAACATACACTTTATAAATCAAAATCTTTACATTTTACAATTTAGGTATGAAAAAATCATTTACTTTCATAATTGAATTGTATAGTGTAACGATTTTCATTTTTAGACTGTGTATTTCAATAAAAAGACATGTCAAGATTGTTTACCATCTTTTAAGTACCTATCGGTCTAAAGTATAGTGCTGCATAAAACGGGGTATAATCTAACCCGCGCGTGTAGACTTATGTAGCTATCCAGGGGTTCCCAAACTGTGCGCCGCGGCGCCCTGGTGCGCCGCAGAAAGTATCGAAGGGCGCTGCCGTGACGAGTCGATTTTTTATCATTATTCGAAACAATTTTCATTTTTACACTCTCAACCTAAATACTACCATTATCTGAGACTATTTGTACTGTATCTTTTTCAAATACACAGGGTAGGGCGCCGTGACAAAATTCTAAACTTGTAGGTGCGCCGTGGGCTGAAAAAGATTGGGAACCCCTGAGCTATGCGGTAATTTCAATATGATTGAACAGAGAAAAAATGCACTGATTGCTATGACATTAATTAGTATACCGATTGAAACACGCTAAATACCTTCAAGTCTGCACAGTTTTTCCGTACTCAATTATTTAGATCTTTGTTTGTACATTGTCGCAATTCCGCGTTCTGCAGTACGTCTGGTGTGTTCAAAACGATCATACAGTCGTTAACGAATTCGTTTGCGAGTTACCGCAAAATTGTATGGAAACTGAGACAGCGCCACCAGCGGAACGTTTGCACAACAGCCGCGGTCGACACGTCTCCGTACAATTTAGCGAACTCGCAAACGAATTCGATAAGGACTGCATGATCGTTTTGAACACACTAGACGGACTGTACGTGACCGAGTGAGACAAAACATGTTTAGCCTAAAAACGCCTCTGCGGAATTGGTTAAATATGGTAATTTTTAAGACAGAAGTATGGTAATGTGTTGCGAAGTACGTGAATTAGCTGAGATATAGTTTTGAAAAAACATATTTACATGTCGCGAATATTACAATGTATTGTACTGCCTGGGTCTGCATGACTAGGAAATTTAATATTCGTCCCGTTTTATAGTTTAACAATACAATTACACATAGAGCCTTGAGCACATGAGCACCCATCAAGTTTCCAATAGTCAAACATTTGGACTGTTTTTGTTAACCGACTTCAAAAAAAGGAGGAGGTTCTCAATTCGTCGGGATCTTTTATTTAAATTTTTATTTCTTTTATTATTATTTTTTTTATGTGTGTTCGCTGATTACTCGAAGACGCCTGGACCGATTTGGAAAATTCTTTTTTGTTTGAAAGGGTATAGTTTCCAGGTGGTCCCATTGTCAGCATATCTTGACCTGATGATGGAATATGAGGGAAATCGAGGGCAACCCTCAATTTTTATAGGCACAGGTAATGTTTTTAGTACATTTTTCAAAGCTACACCAGTATTTACGTCTGGCAATAAAAAAAATATGACTGAGCTGATGATGGAAGGTCAACTCCTTAATGCTTAGGAGTTAAAGGATAATTCTTTCAATACTGAATGCACCTGCAGGCTGGAAATTATAATTTCAGTAATTAGTCAGGCCTGCGGGTGATGGAAGGTCACCCTCATTAGACAAATGCTTTCAGTATAGACCAAATTTGAAGTCGGTTTTTTTTTATGATTGTCGTAACAGGCTAGTAAGGGAATAGGTTAAGCTACGTTTTTGAAGACAAGCTAGCAAGTCACTATTATACCTGTCAACTTGAAACCATAAAAATATGCCAAAAGTAGCCACGAAACACGAAATTGGCTTTGTCTATGTAGCTTTTCGTATACCTACATGCTCTGCCTACCCCATTTGAGAATACAGGCGTGATGATATGTATTTATTTTATTTACATACATACATATTCTCACGCCTGTATTCCCAAGAGGGGTATTTTATTTAGCTGTTGGTCAATTACATTTGTATAGGTAGGTAAAAGTTTGTCGTAGCTCGCTTTGATTGAAAGTAGATTTCTTTTAGGATTTTGAATTTTCACAAAAATAAATACGGATTATTTACGATCCTTGGTTTAAATTGAACTTCATAAATTTGACTCATTTTAAATTTTTTTCGTGTAAATACTTGGCCAAGGCTGTATTATACCAAAATTTACTTTGTGAAAGCTTCTTACCATAGTTGAAAAAAATGGCGCTAAATAGCAACTAACTTGGAAAATTTTGATGTCACAACATTTTGTGACCTTTTATAGTTTTATTTTACAAATAAAAATTAATCCTAACGTTGCAATATACTACGTATTTTCATAACAAACACATTTTATTTAATGTTTGTAAATTATAAACAATTTAGCACGTACCTTTATCGTGCCGACTGAATATGAAAACCCTATTAAAATGTAATATTCATATGAACATAGGGTTCCTTAATAAAATGTAATATTCACTTTCTTCGGTCTTTACGATTCTTTAATGGTTCTGTCCTTTGAGATTAATCGTCACATAAAAGTAGGTATCGCAGCTATCAAAATGTTATATATCTCCAAATTACTATTGTAACATTGTCGATATGCAAGTTGGACCGTTTTATTGTGTTCCCTTCGAGTGGCATTCGACCGCTTCCCGGCACGCCCTTAATTGGCAACCTGCCGGCTTCTGGCAATAAGTGTATTGTTGAAAATTGGTCATCTGCTATTTGATTAAGACTAGCAAACTGCACATAAATGGAATAATACTAATTGAGCCATAACTCAATAAGTAATTTTAAGCTGTATCAAACAATGCTTGGTTTTTCATACAGGCGAATAATTAGGCAGAGCCTACGAATCGTTTCGTTGACAAAACCATGACAATTTCACGTTTCGCAGCCACCTCGAGCATAATTTCGGGTTTTAAAACAGACGCAAAGGTGACGGGGTAAAGTGAAGGGTGTAGGGTAAAATGACGGGTTGCTAGCCTGTCCATAGTCGCTTTTACGACATTAACGGAAGAAATGGAGAGGTGTTTTAAACCAGACACTACACGGCGCATTTTTATTTTTAAGCATTTCCAGCGAATATGTGGTCGATTGTACCCACAATACTGTGGGAAAAAACAGCCCGCAAATTACAAAGCGCAAATATACATATAGGCGATTGTAAAACACCAGTAATGGACTGTAAACAAATGCACTAAATAATTTAATTGTGGGCTGCGTCTGCGCCGATCTGCGGCTTCACGATTTGACGCTGACCAGCGACTGGGCATGAGGCAACATTATCACATAATATGGTACAAGAAAAACGGGTAAAAAATATTATAAACCCTAGTAAGCTGTCACTTAATAGAACTAAAGTTATCATTATCATAGAAATTTAACGGGGTGTATTCTTTGTTGTACCTACATATTTTTATTAATTCATCATTCAAAAAGGTTTGCAAACTCAATAAGAGGAATTAATGGCATTTTTTAATTTTATTTTTCAAATATTGTAAATTGAGTCTGTTTGTACCACGTTGTTTAAATGGTCGTGAATTTATTAAGTATTGAAATATAATAAATTACAAAATATAAAAATATTATAAAAACCTAACCTAGGGTGCTGTCGGAAACGGGACCAGACCCAAGCTACCGGCGTTTAGGGCTGCAGACTGAGGAACCTCCTGACGATGCGCGCCGTGTCAAGGAAGTAGGTACCGCCTTTTGCATCAAACCCTTGAGCCAACCGTCTAGCGAGAGTCTCCTAAGATATTGGTTCAGACTTTTCGCTTTGAGAACATTTGCTGAGACGACTATCGGTGCAATGATCGTCGAATCCACATCTCACATGGTGGCCATTAATTAATTATTTATTGTTATATTTCGGGTTAGTTTTAGCTTAGGTTTAAAGTTAGTAAAGAGGTGGATATTATAACAGTTAAAGATTAGCCTATGTAGTGCACACTTTAGCTTACATAACATAATAGGGATGATGACAGGGTTAAAAATATATCATTCTAATTAGTCTGTAAGTTAGATTATGTATTTTTTAGTTTATCAAATAATTAAACATCGACAAAGGTACAGATCATCAAACTTCCTGAGTGGGGGCTTCGTGACGTCACGTTTGAGTAAAAATCAGTACAATTTTTACTCAAACGTGACGTCACGCGAAACTTTTAGGCTCTGTATTATCGTCATTTTTCTTCTGTCAAATAAAAGAGAAAATATGGGTACAATATTTTTTCGTAGTCTATCTGACGGACTAAATAGTTTTTTCTAGTCATCTAGCCTATTATTATGAGTCTGTAAAAGGTGTTAAGACCTGGACAATATTCTCCGCCGCTGTTTGGTGTCGTACTGAATTATAAGGATGTAGTCCCAAACGGGATTGGCAGAGCAGACGAAATGTGACACAGGCAAAATCATGCTCTTTCATCAGTTTCAGCTTAACTTTAGATTTTAACATTAGATGAAAGAGGTGTTATAGCGACAGGTTGCTAGTCTGTCGCCTAGAGCATATCTAAGCCTATTTTACTTGTTTCTTACGACTTCCACGGAATAAATGGAGAGGTGTATCTCAAACCCGACACCACACGGGATTTATTTATCTGTTTTATTTGTTGGTATTAAATGAAGAGTTTTTGTATCGTATTAAAATGTTTTTTAAAAATGAAAAAGGAAAAAAAGCATAATTTTAACATAAAACGCTACTAAAACCTTTCAAACTCAAAACCAAAACTATAAGAACGAAAACTAAACATTCAGAAGTTTTACAAGCATTTAAAGAGTAATAGTCGGGCCCACGATATATGTATACACAGTTACTGGTGCAATTAATATGTTACTTATATCTCGACTATAAAACAAAAATGTACCGCTACTTAACGCAAACAGCTCTTAAACAACGGGGAGAGGACTTAAAATCCTTCACCGAGAATTCCGAATACGAATTTCAAATTGTGTTCTCTGGCCAGCTTCTTCTTTCGAACTTACATTCGAAAACCAACTCAAACAAACAGTTACTGGGACTATTTCCACTTGTATGTTGGCACAGGTATCCTATGCAACTTTTATTGTAAAGTGGACGTTGGTTTTCCGTCGATAGAGTGTATACTTCGCTGCATGCTGCAGTAGGTTTTAATAATAACTCGTTTGCCGGCGTCGTGGGAACCAACTCTGATACGCGAGTATAATCGTCAGTCGGAACCCAGAGCCTGCAATAGTCCAATTTTGCAGCCTTTTACTTAGACTTTGTGAAACCCGTTTATTTTTCGAATCCGATTCATACTGGCCATCTTCAAATGATTAGCTTTAATTTTGCACTCGCGTTTATGAAACAAACTCGTTCCGTTTTCGAATTGCCGATTAATGCTGGCCATCTTCAAATGATTAGATTTACCTTTCGTAATGCCGTATGATTTACGCCGTCGTGTTGGCAGAACTGGAAATACTTGTCATTAATTTTAAATGATACAAATATTGTTTTTAGTCGGTCGAAGTGGTCTTGACCAATTATTTGCGCAATTATGCGTGCAAGTTGAGGTTTTCAAGATACTGTCAATATAAGAGATGCTCAGTTTTGTTATTTATGATGATCAAAATTGTAATGTGAACGATGAGTAGGTATTTTGGCTGCCGAAAACAGAGACATTAATTGGTGCTTAAATCATTCCGCGTTTTTACACAAAAAAGGAGCAAAGAGAGTCGCTTAAGTTATTTGTCATTATAACGGGGCTCCTTTGACCTTCAGTCGAATCTCCCATCATTATTTATCAGACTAAACAGCACAATATTTTCAATTCATCGTGTAGGTAGATACTGTGCCTTTTTTACGGCAAATTAAACAATAGAACATCGATTACACGCGATAATGTATGAAGCGGAAGTTATTCGCAGCCTTGAAGAAGGCCAAAGTTTACGACAGGTCTAGAAAAACCCATAGTGTTTGAATAGATGTTTGAAGAAAAAACCTAGTTAACAAGACAAGACCTGCGGTGTTATTCTTTAACCTAAAATAGTCATTTGTTTACAACTATTTGGCTCAAACGAAAAGAAAAATCTACGATTAATCCCAATTCTGATGCTTAAATGAAAAGAACACATCACAAATAAGGTAAATAGTACCAGAGTCATATAATATACACAAATTCAAGAAGAGGTTCAATCTTAATTCAGTGGAAATAAGAGTGAAAAGCAGACTTTTTCTCATAAACCTATACCTCTTATTGCCAACTAGGTTTTGATTTAAAGCAGGAAACAAAAAGTATGTAAAGAAAAAATCTTGAAAGTATTTAATTTATTTCCTTTGTTACCAACCTTTTATTTTGTATGTGGCTATTCACTTAGCTCAAATAGCTTTAAATTTCAATTGACTATGCTAACTAAGTAATAGGAGAGCAGTAATAGTATGTCTGTTTAAAGTTTGGTCGAAATATTTGTCGAAAAGATACGTCAATAACTCAATACGAGCCCTCAGCACTTGAAGACACTCGAATAAAATAAAACAAACTTAAAAACTTAAACACTTATGACACTAAACGTGTGAGTTGTAACAACAAAAAATAAGTCGAGACGTCTCAATCAAATCTTTCACGTACAAATACGACACAAGAAACATACATTCGTATGTAAACAGGTGCTTAAATAAGTTTACTGACATTCAGAAAGCAACGAATTCACAAAAGTCCGTATCCACTGCCAATTTAGTTAACAAAACCTCCCGAAGTTCCTCAGAGAAGAGGCAATGTAGAGCGTGCATGTAGAATGGCTCGTTCTATTAAGTCGAGGCGTGTGTGATAGACAAAGCGTTTGTTTGTGTGCGAGTTGCGCAAGCGCACGAGACGAGACTGGGCTGAGTCACCGAAGCTCGCAAAGCCTGGGGGACACTGGACTCAAGGTTGCACAGGATTTATGAGATTTGATGAAGATAACAGATATGCCTATTGAAGCTATTTAATCAAAATATGATAACTTATAGAAGTTAGCCTGTATTTCCAAATGGGATAAGCAGAGAACACGGAACGCTACAAAGGCCTAGACATAGGCATGACTATTCCACCACTATAGCTATTAATAATATTTTTAGGTTTTAAATTAAGAGATTCTTATAGTGACAAATTGCGGGCCTGTTGCCTAAAATATATCTGAACCTAATTCCTAAGTCGCCTTTTACGAGACCTGCGACAGAATTGGAGAGGTGTTATTCTAAACCTGACACATCAAGGAAGGTTACATAAATCAGGTACATTAATGGACATTGAATTGAAGTTTTAAAATTCTGATTTATAAACATTAACATTAAACTCACAAGTAACTTTTACAAACAAAAACGACAGAAACAATGCATCCTAGGTTTGATAATCGAACTGTATGGCCAATACTTTAAGGAAGTCAATAACATTATTCAACTCTGAATGGCAACTAGTCGTTGAATGAATGAACGACCGAGTTGCCAACAGATCCATAGACCCCGGTACGCCCCCGGCTCACCGAGCAGTGTCAAGCAGAGAAGCAGAACCGACCTCGAGTGAAATAAAAAAACAAACACATAGCTCTTTGAACTTTACGTTTTTTGCACAAACCAGTTGTGGCTCAAATTAAATTACTTTTAGAGCCTTTGTCCGTTTGAATAAAGGTAGCTCTTTTTAATAGAACATGATACATTATTTTTTTATTTTTAGATGTAAATACGTGAGTTGAATTTGAATATCAGAGTATATAGCGGCTTGTGGCGATTGATTAAGTACATGTCTTGTTTAGACTGGTGTGTGTGTGTGTTTGTGTATGTTTGTGATTATATATGCAATCAAAGGAAGGAGAGGACTACCATGTAGTACAAATCAATCCGAAATAGTCTAAGACAGAAATGCCTACATTATCTTATGTTTCTCGTCATCATAGTTTTATGTTACACGAGCTGTTACCCGCGACTTCGTCTGCGCAGAATAAGTATTTCGGATTGCGTGGCGTAGAATATATGGCATTAAAATTATCACACAAATAATTTTTGAATCGCATTTGACAAATATAACAGCTTTTTTAACAAATTGACGTCTGCCCGTGTTCGGGTCGCGCACTCAGCGACGCGTGACGTTTACCCCGCGCATGCGCGTCACTTCAACGGTTTTGACAGCGGACGCCAAAACTCGCAAATGGTATATTTTACCCGACTTACTTGAGAATTATCGTCGTATATTGGATAATTCACAGAATATCATTACAATTTGTAGCCTATGTGTTATTCTGATGTATAAGCTACATTCTTATAAAGTGTCATTAAAATCCATTCAGTAGTTTTTGCGTGAAGGAGTAACAAACATCCATCCATACATCCATCCATCCATACATCCATCCATCCATCCATACTCACAAACTTTCACGTTTATAATATTAGTAAGATTAAACTAACGTATGGTGTCGGGTCTAGAATAACACCTCTCAATTTCTTCCGTGCGAGCCGCAAAAGGCTAACGTTCTTAAGGTAGTTAAAGCCGAAGGCCATCAACCTGTAAAAATATGCTAGACGTGGCCACAGAAAGTGAAATATTCGTAGTTTTGTTTTTTACTTAGCGGTTCATGTGTTCTGTCTAGCCCATTTGGGAATATAGGCGAGATATGTTTTATTATTATATTTAAAATTATCTATGTTTTTAATCACAAAGAAAAAAAAATGTTTTTTACAAATCATTTCCATTAGCCCTTTCCGTCAACTTAAATCCAAAGTACCTACGCCAATTGACAGAAAAGAAACATTTTTACTTAGAATTCTACGTAAGGTAAATGTACCCATGCTCGACACCTCAACGGCCAGTAGATGACACCCATCTGTCACCTGTCTTACCATGACATAAGGTTGCAAGTGCCATGTATTGTGTCAGTGTCGAGCATAGGGACGTTTACCTTAACTCAATTCTAGCCAACCACAATTGTAATCTTAGGCTATGATGCTAGGCATTCCACCAATTTGACTAAATACGTCATTTCGACGAACGGCAAAACACGAATGTTGCAATCTTCAAGGACACGTCAATTTTAACAAATTACCCCGTTTTCATTCAAAAACACTCGACTGTGGGAAAAAACTTCACGACGCGGTGACGCAATCGCTAGTTGTCAAGCTGAGGATCGGTTTTACGAAGCACCGAAGCCAAAATACTATTGATAACTCCATGGGTATATTCCCAAATGGGATAGGCAGAGCACACGAAACGCTGTACACACCGTGACGCGAGTATTTCAGCAGCTTGTCGCCTGAAATATAATTTAACATTTCCTTAGTCGCCTTTTACGAAATCCAACGAAGAAATAGAGAGGTGTGTGCAATAGCATGTTACCTTATTCTTTGAGGAATTTTCAATTTTCCATTCAAAAAGATATGCAAAGTCAATAAGAGGAATTGTTGCCTTTTTTTGCAAATAAGGTCAATGTGGCTAACTCCGTCATATTTTTAAGCTAGATGAACTTTGATTGAACAATGAGAAGTTTTTCTAGACCTATTTT
>BHDV01049673.1:330128-364497 GCA_005406045.1 Adoxophyes honmai | reverse complement strand
GTTATTTTAGACTACTCTATAACATATATCAAAATGAATCAAATCGGAGGTGGACAGTTGGGTACCCTTCCTTGTTAGTTTAATTTTTTTATTAAACAGTTATAAATGTTAAGTAATATTAGTGTAAAAGTCATGGAAATAAAGGCTATTTTTTTTTTTTTTTATTAATACTCCAAAATGTTGTAGGCAGAGCACAAGAAACGCTACATTAGATAAAACCATGATTATGTCACGTTCACGTTTCGTGGCCACTTTTAGCATAGTTTTAGATATAACACATAGAAAAGGAATACCTAATACTAACATGTTAGCAGTTTTTTTAGGTTTGAAGTTGGCAGGTATAATAGTGACAGGTTGCTAGCCTATCAACTAAAATAATATCTTAATCTATTTCCTTTGTCGCCTCTTACGACACCCACGGAAGAAATAGAGAGGTGTTATCCTAAATCCGACACCACACGGAACAAACTTCTACAAAATTGCATTTAATAAGCAAAATTAATCCCATTTCAAAACGCTAGTGGCATTTGCTATCGCCATGTAATTGCAAGATTCTATATTAATAGATACGAAGATAGCCAGTATTTAATCGGTTGCTCAGACTCCCATAGAATATGTTATTAGGTTGGCTAACTCTTGTAAGATACAAGTAAGTGGCTCTTAATTGACCTTTTAAGACTTATTAACAGCAAAGGAAATACCTCACAATCTTTAAGATACTCTACCTATACTGCTTCGGAGGGCATGGTTTTCTGTATATAGCGTTTTGTGTTCTCTGCCTACCGCCTTTGGGAATACAAACGTGATGTTTGTAAATCGAGTTTACCTTAACGTGTTTCGGGCAATGGACTAACCTGAAACATACATACATATCCTCACGCCTGTATTCCCAAGAGGGGTAGGCAGAGCACATGAATTCAAAAATCCAGTGCCACGTTTAGCAATTGCAGGGTAACCAGATGGTTGAACGTGATATTGCAGTGACAGGTTGCTAGTCCATCGCCCACAATACACTAACCCTTTCCCAGAGTCGACTCTTACGACACCATGGGAAGAAAAGGGGAGGTGCTACTCTAACCCGGCACCCGGCACCACACGGGGAACCTGAAAAATGCCCAGCTAAATTCGATTTAAAACATGATTTTTCACTGTTGGCCTCATCTCAAAGCTCAAAGTCACTCAACGAGCTATGGAGAGGACTATGCTCGGGATGTCTCTATGCGATCGAAATCAGAAATGTGAAGATCCGTAGGCGAACTAAAGTCACCGATGTAGCCCACCGGATCAGCAAACTGAAATGGCAATGGGTTGGCCACATTGCGCAAAGAGCATATTGCCAATGGGGTCGAAAAGTGCTTGAGTGTAGACCACGGACCAGCAAGTGCAGCGTAGGGCGTTCTCCTACAAGATGGACACACGACTTGATAAAGGTCGCCGGGAAACGCTGGATGCAGGTCGCTTCCAACAGGTACTGGTGGTCTATGTTCAGCAGTGGACGTCTTATGGCTGAAATTATGATGATGATGATATTCGTATTTTTTCATCATAAGGCTAATCGATCAAGCTTCCTTGCACCCTACTTCCTTAACAGTCTCAGGATCCTCGCAGACCCATAGCATTCTCACACTATCCATTTAGCCCACAATTACAAAGTCCCAACCCACATTTCCAACTCAATCAAACTCAACCTCAAACCTAACTCATTAAGGTTCAATTCGAACGACTAGAAGAACGTTACATAGAACTTGAGCATGTCATTTCGTATTCAGCACAGGGAGTATTCGCTGGTGGGAACTGTCTTAGACGATGAAACCGGCCAAGTGCGAGTCGGACTCACGCGAAGGGTTCCGTTGACTAGGTAAATGGAAGGTAAATTACGTTTTATGTTATGATTAGGGGTACGTAAATTTCGCAAAAAAAATATCGTGATTTCGCATAAAAAAAACTCAAAACAGAAAATTTCGCATTTATTTCGCAAAAAATAAATACAATGTTAAAAGTCAATTAAAGGCTAGCATTGTTGTAATTTCTACATTTTCATCTTTCATTGTTTGCCTGCGATCAGTTACCACAATGTTGTAGACCAGAGGGGTCACCAATTAGTTTCGCTCGGGGTCCATTTTAAGAAATGAAAAGACATTCGCGGTCCACATCACACATTTAATAGTTCGAAAATACAAAGGGATTATAATTTACATAATATTAATGAGAAAAATGATATTGGAGTTTGGAGTGGAATTAGTGCAAACCATTGACTTTAAATCCTGAAGATGAATGAAGATATACTTTTTTGGTCCGCATAAAATAGGTCGGCGGTCCATATACGGACCGCGGTCTGCCATTTGGTGACCCCTGTTGTAGACACTAAAGTACCTCTCGGCATCAAGACTCACTTTGTGCGCCCAGCATTGAAAGTGCAGTGCATGGTCACCCAGTAGTATTTTTTAGCAAGTTGAAACATGCACTCATGTACCTTGCAGAGTCAGACACCAATCCCTGTACTTGAGAGTATTGAATTTCGTGTTGTCGTGTAAAAAAGTGCGACCGTATTTAATTTTCAAATTTCGCATTTATAGCAAATAAAATGCAGATTTCGCTTTTATCGCATCTATTTCGTAAAAACGAAATTTACGTACCCCTAGTTATGATTAATGACGGATTAAAAAAACTCCTAACTAAATTTCGTTCAATCAAATCAATTTTCGGTGGGAGTTTGTATGGTAATGTACAGTCGAGTTCATTAATATATGAGCAAAACTGAGGGCTCTAAAATATCTGTACACCTTTATGACATTGACAATAAGGTGCAAAAGTTTACATATTTGGCATTTGTCTGCTCATATATTTATGAACTCGACTGTACAGTCAAGGAAATTGATTACTGTGCCACTTTGTACCTTTTCACAAGAAATGTCACTGTGACATACCATACTTTCTACTAATCAAAGCAATATAAAACTATGAAAAGGTTCAAAGTGGCACAGGTATCAATTTCCTTGACTGTACATCATACATAATATATTTTGTTAAATTTTATCATTCTCTTAGTTTAGAAGTTAAAGAGGGGGGATATTTTACTATGTACTTTGAAAGTGTTTTACGCGTAAACTAATTATACAGTTTAGAAAAAAATATATTAGAGACCTTAATATCATTTTTGAAGACCTTTTGCTTTATTTCTATTTTTGTTTGAAAATCTTAACGCGGTTCACAGAATACATTTATCTTCTTAACAAGTTTCAACCTATACGGTTCTTATAGCTTCCGAAAAAATGTGGCTATAGACAGACAGAATCTATAAGGGTTCCGATTTAAACCATTTGACTACGGAACCCTAAAAACGTAATACCAGCTCGTACTTCAAAATGGACCTTGTTGCATTGGACTAAGTACAGTTTGTGAATAAAATATAGCGACTAAATCTATTGTGATTTACGCATCCTCATGATTGGCGCCGACGCAGGGTATTCTGTGACGCAGGTGAAATTAGTTCGCATAAATGTGGCATAGTATCAAGTATTTCATTCATTGATAGAATACAATATGACATTGCTTTCTCGCATAGAAATGGTCTCCAATCTTGGTCAGTTCATTAGAATTTTTCGAATTAAGTAGTTGACAAAAAAAAAATTCAGTCCGTCAGATAGATTACAAAAAAATATTGTAGACGTATTTTTTTTTTATGTGACAAACAAGAAAAGACGAGGTTACAGTGTTTTGAATTTTCGAGTGACGTCACAACATAGTACAATTTTGAGCATGACGTGACGTCACAAGCCCCCACTCCGGGAGTTTGATGGACCTTTGTCGATGTTTAACTATTTGATAGACCAAAAAACACGTGTCTTATATTTTTCCATAATCTAATTAACGGTCTAATTAGAATAATATATTTTAACCCAGTCCACACGCCTATTGCATGGAATTTGAAGTTGATAATGAATTATGGATAATTAACATCAAAATATAAATGGTCTATTTGTGTAAACAAACAAAATAAAAAGAAGTCGAATAGGTATGTCATGTTTTAAAACAAAATACAAATAGAAGTTTACATAAAAATGAATAGTCACAAATGAGGTACAAGTGGACGAAGTCTCGAACAACAGCAGTAAAAGGCAAGTAAAAACTTTGACATGACATAAGTCAACCAAGCTACGTGAGCGAAGTTTCCAATTCATACACGGACTTGTTATAAATGGCGAAGACGACAATTAATTATTGACTGAATAACTCTTCGGCTATGTAATTAAATAACTATTACCAATTACTGCGTCCCAACTTGCGCGACAAGCATACGCACAAACATCTACCATAAATTTTAAACAGAAGAGACATGTCGTCAACGTAGTGCGTTTACCACAAACTTATATCGAAATAGATTACTCAAGTGTACGTACTTCGCATGGCAAAAGAGCCGAAAGGGAGAGCAATGCTCTTCCTTTGACGCGATTTAATTTAGTTTAGTACCACTTAGATAAGGTTTAACTGCCTAGAGAGGACAACTTGAATAAGGCGGTGTCACCTTTGAATCGGTTTCACTCCGACTGTCAATTCCCATCACTAAAGCGCTAATGTGACGTTACAGTAAGTAGAGAAAAAGTGGCACGCCTGGTTTTTATACAAATGCAGGAACTCGCGGCATCTATGTCGATATAAGTCTGCGAGGTTTATCTTTCAGACAAGACATACCTCACAATCTACTTAAACTGTATTTATACTGCTCACTGAGACAAGGCAGTACGAGAATTCTGCAAACAGGTAGATAGAACCTTGTGGCGTTTTGGTGTTAAGTGGCATATGTGTGAAGTGAGACGAAAATTTGCGAACGCAGCTGCCTGCAACATTTGGTACGTGCCGAGTTGAGGAAAAAATCTTGACATGTTGTCTATGGCTTTTTGTGAAAAGTGGCGGCAGAAGACGTGAAACATTTAGTTAAATACGTGATCTTTTTTATACGTTGGTTTAAATTAAAGGTATGTTTTATTTCTTACTTGGTAGCGTTTTTTCAAACTGAATTCAATAGCACTACCAGTTTACACTGACGATTTTATACAAGACTTTAGTTTTTGTCTAGCTTGTAGATTGATATGTATGCAACTTGTTTAAAAGCTGCTGCAAGTCGTACCTTTCGTGTCAGAAAACGTATCTGAGGTAGGTACGCAATCTTTTGATACACAAAAGTAAGTAAACACTTTAATACCCAAAATAAAAACAATATACAAAAAAGGTGAAATACAAAGACCGACATATCATTTAAGAGATCTCTTACAGCCAACTTCAGAAGAAGAGACGAAACTTAATTATTGAGATTGGCAAAAAAAGAGGCAAGGTACGTTAATAAAAATGTAAAAAAACACTAAATACTGAAAAAATTAAAAAGTAAATGATAGGAATGATAGATAGAACGTTCCTAAAATAACACATAAATACTATCAAGGAGCTGATTTGTACCACGTCATGTTCAGGCGTTCCCTGAACGAATAAACCGAGGATGACTGTACAGAAGTCTAGCCTAACGATAGACCTCATGACACACGACAGACCTCACGTCACACGGTAGACCTCACGTGATAGCTTAGCCAATCAGAGGGCGATACACGTAGAATAAAGCTCTATCTAGGAGTTCCTCTGTACGGTTGCATTATGAATGATGTAAACCACGTAAGAGCCAAAGTCACGGATATAGCTGGAAGAGTCGCCAGACTTAAGGGATAGTGAGTAGGGCACATATCTCGTAGAATTGATGGCCAATGAGGTAGTAAAGTTCCGAGTGGCGTCCACCTAGTTAAGTTTGCGGGACCACGTTGAAAGACAACGAAGTGTGTCGGCTTAAGTGATGATCTGATGATAGCTATTTTTATCCCATATCTATCGATGTATCGATGTAGGAAATAGTTCAAGACGCTACTCAACAACGGAAGTAAGTACTCTTTTACTCGTAACATCTCAAGTCCATCTAACACAGCCGGAAGCCCCAAAGTGACCGATGCGCGAGCATCTGCCTTACCTGGCGTCTTACATATGCCTTGAGAAAAAAATCTTAATAATGATACAAACGTTTCTCGAAAAACTGTGAGAAGCGCATCTGCTATACGAAAACGTGCTGACGAACGCAACCGAGCCGAAATGCGCCTAAATTAAGGTGGTTATTCGTGTAGCAGGAATTTGATGGATGTTTTGGCGATGGTCTTCGTTGATTTTCGGAAATGTTCGGATATCTTCGGACGCGTGTCCATTCGTTGGTAAGATGTCCTTTTAATTTAGTTCGGACCTTAGTTTTTTATATTTAGTTCATTATTACTGTCATTTGGACCCCGCGACTCGTGTTAACATTAACTAGGCGTGGTTGGTTATGCCAAGAAATTAAGTTGTTTGTTGACGATATAATTAAATAGCGTGCTGTTTTTATGCTAGCCGTAAAAAGACAAAAGACGGCTAGTAAGTTTAATTAATTTAATAGTAACCTATTAAATATAGTTTTTTACAAATAAAATTAGTCTTTAAAACGCAGTATCTGACTCAACGGTATTAAATTTTATACTAATTAATATTAATTTTGCCCTTTTAAAGGTCCTTTCAAGGCATTACATGTGAACTGACCACCTCGTTAGTAGCTTATAGGTAATAAGTGTGAAAATAACCACGAACTATAATACTTAACTTAATTTTCTAACCGACTTAAAATACTTGGGAAAGGTTCTGTGTCTTCCTTATTTGTACATTATTATACGAGCTTATAAAATGCACTTACACCAGAGCTTGACAAATTGTTTAACAGTCGTTTAATTATCCACTACACGTATTACAGGTATATTACATTATGAGGGTATAAGTATGGTCCTTCCACAACTGTTTCCAACTACGTACCTACCTAATTTTTAATGCGGGCAACACTAAAACTTTTAATTAACTGCAATCACAGCTGCCGCACAAAAAGCGTACGCGCACAATTTTATCACCGTATCTTTTTAATAAAAAACCCAAGCAAAGGTGCTCGCTTTTTTCTGCCAAACATCTTCAAGGTCTGTTTTCGTGCATCTGTCGTGTATTTTTAACAACACATCTGCATAAATTGATAGCAAAAAAGTGACCTACAAAACTTCGGAAATCACCTTACTTTTTGTAGTTTTTGTGGCCAAAAAATTTTACTACGATGCGACAACTTTATTGTACTATCCCTAAAACTTGCACTCAATCTAAAGTGAACCCTACGTAATGAGCTGAGAGTTTCCACGTATGCAAATGAGGGTGTAAGTTATCGTGGTAAGTATAAAAAGGTGCCAATATTGGACCGGATCTCGCATCCGTCTAAAAATCGGTAGCAAGTGATTAGTGTCACATTTTTCTTGGCATTTTTAACTATTTTCGTGAGCAATTTATCAATTTGACAAGCAGCTGGTATTAAAACAATATGTCGAATATTGTTTGCAGATTGTTAATATTTGAGCGCGTTTGTCGACTGTGAAGTATTTCCGATTTGCTCATTATATGCCACAAAAAAATGTTTACACAATGTTTTGCTAATGGACGTTTAAAAAATGATCTTCTATGCAATAGATGTAAGTATCCTGTGTTTATATACACTTTGATGTACAAAAAATGTATAGACAAGCTCAAACAATAATACAGTTAACAAAGCAGACTTATCCCTATAAGGAAGTCGGAGAATATGTGCTGTGCTGTGTCTTGAACTTGAATTAATAGACATAAGCTTTGACTCAATATGGATGCCATGTTTCAATAAATTACTTGGAAACAGGAACCGAATATAGAGACGAAAATAAGCTGTAAATATAAATAAATGTGAAAAAGGACTTGGAAATTTTATTAAATACGTACTTCACCAGTTAAGTATCAACATCGCAAAAACTGAATTCAATGTCAAAATTAATTAAAGTATTTTTCTTAAAAGGGCTAGACAAAAAAATATGAATAAACAACTAAATAATTCATAACTTAATGATCAATTCTTTTCCTTATTCGGTATATATGCAAAAATTATAAAATAACAACAAATGTCTCATTTTTCATGCAGTTACGAAAAGAGCTGAACTTATTACACCCGGAAACAACCCTAAAAGGCTATAATTACGGTAGAAATAGTACACCAGACAATATGACAGGTGACATTTAGTGTCGCAGTCTTGACACACCTTTCTTCAACTTGTCGCCAAAAAACCGCGAGTGCGTACGCGCACCTTGTAGCAACCCTTTCGGAGAGTGTTCTACGCGGTGGTCCAAGTGGGGAGATGAAGCGAGAAAAAGCTAGAGCATAGTTATGAAAATAAATTAAGGATTTAGATGGTTTTTTTTCGGACATTAGCTATGGCGTGTGTGGTGACCGAAGTTAGCTCATTATATGTACTAATAGAAATAAAATCGTTTTTGTACTTTTAGTACATATTCTAAGTTTATTTATGTCATTTACGATCAACCCACATAGATCTAGTAAAAAGTCTTACTAGGTGCTCCTTGCTAGTGATGTATAAAAACTTGACGATAATGATAAGGTATTTAAATACGGCTCTTCTTCTACTTAACATATGAACAGCCTTCTTATTACTTACGGGGTAGGCAGAGTAAATAAATTGCCAAACGCTTCTATTCAGAACACAAAGAGATGTTAATGGAATTGAATTCCTCTTGCAAATACACTATGTTAAGAGTTTTTAAATAACATTTAGCTACCACTGTAGGTACGTCAAATTACGCACATAAGGTGTGTGATGCTTATTACATAGTGAATTGCAAATAATTTATCTGAGTCATACATAGATATCATACTTAGCACTAATAAAATATTTACCTTAATAATGACTATTGTCAAAATAAATAGCAATTAGTCGAAAATCCGAGGCGACTTTGTGATTTTGCAATTAAGATTTCATCCTTCTAATTCACTCAGATTACTTAATTTACATTTGATGTAGCTGAGTAAAAATTAACTTCTCGACTTACGGTTTAGCTTATACCCACTCTAAAGTTAGCAGCAGGTACCTAGTATCTTACCATAGGTAATTCCGCGCTGCGCTAGTGTCTCGGTCGCGTGGGAGTCTGCCGACAGATGTCTGCGAGATGCCCGTTAGGTGCTTTTGTGATAAAGATCCTCTCTCCACAGATACCGTATGCCCGAGCATCTGTTGGTATCTTCAGATTGCGAGAAATGCCGGGACACGCTAGCTACAGCCTTCGCTGGGACATGGGAAGAGGGCTTGTTTTGGTGAAGCATGGTGACACCACTCGGCGGGTTTCATATGATAAGGCGAGGGATAGCGTTTTGAAAAATTGTCTGGGTAAGTGCATACATGCAATAAGCGTGGTACTTTTTTTTAAAACGACACAGTCAGAGTCTTTGATTTCGAATCGTTATCAGTATATTTTCTTTTAGTAAAAGTATCAGATGTAGTGCAAAATAGTTTTTGTTCGTATTTATCATGCTATCTCGTTTTCCTGTTTGGGATAGAATAACACCGCTCTATTTCTTCCGAGGATGTCGTAAGAGACGACAAAGAAAATAGGTTAAAGCATGCTTAAGGCTACATCCATCTGTATGTAAAAATAGAATTATGCTAGAGGTGGCTGCGAAGCGTGAAAGAGCCATGGTTTTGTTTATGTCACGTTTTAATTGTTAAGTCCATATCCATCGTATTGTTGTGAATTGATATGAATACGAAAATTCCTTAATCATTAGCCGGGTCCTCACTGACCAAGCTGCCTCACGCTGTAACCAATTTTGCTGCGATTATAGGCGGTATGTGTAAGTATTTCACTCACTTAAAAATACAATGTACCGTCCAAATGTTCCTCGTGGAAATACATCACGCACTAAATGGAAACTATATGGAGACACTACGTTTGTTACTCTAAAGACGACTAAAAATATCAAAAGAACGGATTCATTACTTTGGTAGAATTGATATTACCGAAAATAAAAAGTTACTTACTTACAAAGTTACGTATTTTATTTTTCCCCTGAGGTCCTGACGCTGCAAACACATTTTGACAGACAGATGTCTTCATCTAGAACCCGACTGTTTATTCGCGTAAATCGAACGGTACATTTTTATGGCATGTACATAAGAATTTGATTGCAGTTTTACTATCGCTTTGTCTGGCCCAGCTGTTTCCTGAGATGAGTAACAGGTTTCTGTTTTTTTTTATTCTTGGATTTATTTCATTGCCCTCTATATGTTTCTGCTTACCTCGTTTATGCGAAAATACATGCTATTTCATCTGATAAAGGATGTATCTGATGTTTTCTTCTGCAATGATGTATCTACAAAAAAGTGAAACAAAAAAGTGAAGCAAGAAACTTTCAGACTACTAAATAAGTACCTATATTCGAACCAATTGATTTTCAAACAATAATCCTTTGTCAAGCAATGCAATGTTGTTTTGACGTTTACTGTAAAGAAGTACTACATAATGCCGTATCAGGAGTCACTTTATTTTGTGTCAGATAACGTCATTTTAGTGTCTGAGTAAAAAAAAGTATAGATTGGTATTCTGTACATAATAGTATCGGTTTTTTGTCCTGCGACTGAAGATTTTAAGGAACACCTGATGAAATTTACCTCAAGCTTTGAAATTTAAGCCTAAAACTTATCTACAAAGAACCATGTCACGAAAATTTATTTGAAGTGCATACATTACGGGTTACTTTCTTGAGGCAAATTTCATTAAGGTATGCCAACGATCTACCGCGGCCAGTACATAAACCAAATGATGCGATTTTACTAAATACTTCAGTTTTACTCGCCGTTCCACTTCGCCACACTAATTATGCTTAGTAAAATAAAATGGTAATTATGACTCTAGCCTCTAATTATGGTTCGTAAACTTATAATTCTTCCGCTGTAAGTTTAGCAAGGAGCGAGCAAACTCACGCGCATCGACTTCCAGTCTTTTCTGACGAGCTATATTCCCTGTTTATTTTAGGATGAGAATTGTAACGGTTAAATCCTCACGTATTTAAAATATAACCAAGGTACCGCCGCAAATTATGATGACGTTTGAATTAAGAACATTTATGTATTACAAACAATAATAAGTGCATTTGCATTTATAGTTCCCAGTTTTATTTGGATTCTAGAGATGATTTTAATTATGTTGGTTGAAATTCTCATGTTAAAATAAACAGAGTATAGTGAGACAAAAGGAACAACTGAAAAGTGACGGAACCAGTTAGTAACTCTACCTCGCACACGGCGCTACTCAAACGAGACGAAACGAAATTCAGTTTTCCTCATAAATATACCTTCCTTAGTCGCCTCTTACGACATCCACGGAAGAAACGGAGAGGTTTCATTCTAAATCCGGCAGTACGTAATCTAAATTAAAAGGTCAGCCGTGCCTCCGGGTAATTACACATATTTCATTTTTTATTCCAAGCATTAGTGCGGGCATATCTAAATTACCTATCGAAATCCGGCGACAGATCCTAAGGTTAATAATTAAAAGAAGTAATATTAAAGGGAATTTAGGGTTGTGTAAATCTACACCTTGGCATCGGCAGGTGATATCTGGGCATTTATCTTTTTTCCTTTTTTAATTAAAAGAGTAAAAACATCGGGGCGTCATGTGTCGCGATGCAATCGACTGACAGACGATGTTCGGCTAGTTGGTGTGCGCGGTTTAAGTGTTAACAAGGTTGAAGTGCCATTAAAGTGTGCTAATTTAAGACAATATACATATCTTTCCAGACAGGCACTTTTTACTGTCTTAATTTTAAGTGTCATTTGATAGAAAATGTAAGAATCATTCACAAACAGAATAGTTTTATAACTACTAAGAAGAAATAATTAACTTAGCCAGCTTTATGCCTGGTTTATACCATAAAGTTTCAACACTATTTATTTAGTTCTAATAAAAACATCCAAAGAAAACTCTTATGACACTTGCACTTAAAAATATTTACCTACAGTGAAAATGTTACGTAACACGTAACAGCAATCTCTCCTAAGGTTTACTAAAAGGTTGTCATTATTTTTATAGTTAGGATTCTTATAGTGAAAAATTCTGTAAACGTGTTGGCGAAAGATTGCTAGAACTAACTCTCCCTTCAATAATTTTATATCAAGATTTCATCAATTTAATTAAAATGCAACACAACCTGTCAAAAACAATAAACAACGCACTCTCTTTCATAAAACATGTTGTATCGAATCATGCGCAGCGTGATCACAGCCGTTCGATGACATAAAAGTGCCGGCTCCTCCAAGCCATCATCGCCCGTAAACACACGCCCATAAATATAATTATCCCCTGCAGTATGCAAATGGCACGTGGCAAGCGTTAAAACATTTTTTACGTATCTCAAAATTAATCAAGTTAATTACTCGGGCGAATTCCAAGAGGCCGCTCCATAGGGTATTTTAAGTATTTGCAGATTTAAATTAGGTAATGACTTCTTTATCTGTTTACGCGTGATAAGCATTTTACGTGTATGAAATTAATGGGTCGGTTGTTATTTGAAGATTTCTGTTTAAGATAATTTTGAGAGACGGCGAAATTCTTGTGTTTAACGCAGTACCATGTCTTGTAAAATTGTGTTGATATCATCTAAAGATTTTTAATTGACACGTAATATTGACATTTAAGAGACGCCATTATTAAAAAAAATCACGAATGACAATTGCCTATGGTAACTGCATAAAGTATAGCAAAAGCACGTTTTTTTTTCACCGCATCATTACACTTTCCAAAAAATATTATTTATTCGAATAAAATTGTACAATACACGCATTTTTAAGTAAAAGTATCAGACACCACCAAATTAAAGTCATTTAAATCAATTGTTATTTAATTTTCAACTCGCAACAGCGTACTGGCCAGTCGCACCTCGGGTCCAGGTAGCATGAGCCAGATGTTTAAAAAGTTATAAATCTCCCGCCTTTTGTCTATGGCTAACTTTTTTTTAACAATTACTGGACACATGGCAAGGGTTCGTAGCAGATGGGCACGGAATATGGCCGAACAAAAGGTTTCAATATTCAAAGTCATTTCTTAAAAATGAATTTTGAAGACCTGTGCTAGATTTGAGGATAACTTTAAGTGCCTTAATATTATCTTTTCTAAGGAAGTTTAGCTAGTTTTTTTCATTTGTGTCAATTTTATTTTAGTTGCTTTACCTAGTAGGTATCTATTATACCTGCTTTTCTTGCTTTCGTAAATTTCAAAAGCATAAAAGAAGAAACATCCTTGAATTTGTTTACAATCAACTGTATCCTGTTGCTTCGTTTGGATTGAATTCATTTATCTCTACTCCACAGGATTTGCAATTTTCCACGGTTATTATTTTTGTTCATTTTCGCCAAGATTGGTTCTGTAGTTTTTTTTCTTGTAGACGCAACAACACACGGATTCATCTCATTTATACATACATCGTTCCTGTATGCCTAAATGCGGTTTTCAGATCACATGAAACTTTACATCCCTAGACAAACCGAGACTTCTAGTAGGTAAGTTTTAAGTTAAGAGGTAATGATAGTGTAGGTAAGAAGTAGTGATAGGTTGCTAGCCTGACGCCAAAAACGTAATTTCCTATTTCCTTAGTCGAATCTTGCGAAATCCACGAAAGAAATGGGGATGTATTGTTCTAAACTCGACTCCACACTACTTAGTGAGGATTGCGGATTGTTACATACTACTTCTTTTTTTTATATTGCCACTTCATCACTGAGGGTTGGCAGCTTGGCAGTCAGTCCTTAAATCGTACCCTTTCCATAGCAAGTCTGAACAACTCCACGGTCTTGATGCCTGTCCACTTCCTGGTATTCTGGAGCCATGACCATTTACGTCTTCCGATGTAGTTTTCTCGGCTATTTTATCCATCACAGTTGTTCGTAGAAGATGATACTGTTAGCGATTTTCCTTTGTTTAATCGGAAATCTAGCGCTATAGTCTAAAACGGAACTTAGGATTCAATAGTAATTTTTGTTTCAAATGTGTCATCATCACCATCACAGGCAACCAAAAGCGTATCATGTGTAAACGCTATGTAACTCAAATTTATATTTGAGCCAAAAAACAAAAAAATAGAACTAATTAACAGAATCTTACAACAACATTCCAAGAGAAGATCATTTACAAAATATTAGTGGTATTTTAGATAATCTACGGAGTACACTTCATCACAGATAAACCGTATCTACTGGCACTGCTCGTAAAAAGCTTGTATGAGTTACTGTAGTTATAGTAAGACTGAAATTTATTTAATTATTAGAAATCTTAACTCAACGTTTCGTACTTTAACAGAAGAACAGACGATATCTTTCGAATACCTACTTAAGTAAAAAGGTGTTTACAATACTAAACATTATCAAAAATGGATTGAAACGGATTCGTGTTGTTTAGAATAACATTTTTCTATTTCTTCCGTGGATGTCGTAATTAGGTATGCTTTAGTTAGGCAACAGGCTAGCAACCTGTCACTATCGTGCTTCTTTCATTTGTGCTAAAGTCTAGAATCATGCTAGAAGAAGCCTAGAAACGTGGAAGACGCGTTGACTGTGTAACTTTTATACATACATACATATTGTAACTTTTATAAGATTAATATATTACAGACGTGATGTATATGTATCATCATCAAAGCTTTCCATTTAGGTACAGCTCTATGAAACAGCGGAGCTTTGAAAGAAGACTCTTTGTACGAGTACAAAGGTAAAAATAAACCTAAGGGGCAGCGCAGACGACAGACTTTTGTGCGATCGAGTCTGCGGCGCAATAAAAACTCTGAATGGAAACTCTCTGCGCGCCATTCAGAGTTTTTATTGCGCCGCAGACTCGATCGCACAAAAGTCTGTCGTCTGCGCTGCCCCTAAAGCGAAAAACCATTTCGAATTAATTTTTCAAAACGATTACCGAAGTCATTAAACGTTATACCCACTTAGCACGTTAAATAAAATATTAATAAACATGTTCCGCTGTTTTCGGGCCGGCAGCGTTATCTCCGAAATATTAATTTTATGTCGCGAATCGCTATCCCGCGTTTGTTGACATCGATGACTCATCGCGTTTATCCGAAGGAATTCGGTGCTTTGCGTTAAGTATCTACACGTATCGAAAACTTAAGGTACAGAATGCTTAGTATAATCAAATGCTTGCAAATTAACGCGAAATTGTATGGAAACTGAGACAGCACTTCTAAGCGACACGTTTGCACAACTGCCGCGGTCGACACGTCTCTATACATTCTTCGCGTTAATTCGCAAACGAAATCTTTATCGATTCTTGACAGTTTTGATTACACTAAGCACTCTGTACTTTACGCAGTGAGTCAGGCTCAATTCACACCGGAAGAGCGGCGAAGGGCGGCGTAGCGGAGCGCAGTTTCAGTGTCATGAGAATTTTAACTTTATTCTCATTACAATAAGACTTATTATCGCATGAGAAACTCCAACGAGGCGCGCGGATGCCCGCGGATCCGCGGGAATTCCGGCGAATTCCATAAACAAAGCCGTGCGACTACGCGAGACGTCGCGGGAATGCCCGAGGATGCTCGAGCATTCGCGAGCGGCCGCGGGCAATATCCCGCCCAGAGATCTTGACTTCCCGCGCTTTCCAGCGACTTCCCGCGCATTCCAGCGACTTCCCGCGCATTCCAGCGACTTCCCGCGCATTCCAGTCACTTCCCGAGCATTCCAGCGACTTCTCGAGCAGTCGCGGGAATCCTCGCGGCTCCTCTACCGAGCGGGTCGCTGCGCTTCCCTGCCCTTCGCCGCTCTTCTGGTGTCTCATCTTCCGTACGGCCGTCGAGACGGCCGATCGCCTACGATCTGCCGTCGCAACCGCCGTACAGCGGCGATCGGCGCTCTCGAGCTCCGTACGGCCGTCGAGACGTCCGATAACCCGCGTACAGCCGTCGAGCCGGGCGAACAGGTGCGGAAAACAGCGGATGATCGGCAATAGTAAATTTCATTTTTGCAGACTGGTTGTTAGTAACAACGTCATTTGGGAATTAGACAGACGTGTTTTAGATTATTTTTCTTGTTATAATTGTAAGAAAATTTAATGTTATAATTTAAATAAACAAATTCAAACGCATCAGTACCTACTACGGCCGTCGCCGGCGACGTTCGGCCGTCGAAGCCGCTGAACGGCTTCCGCCGGCGTCGATCGGCCCTTATCGGCCGTGATCGGAGCTGTTCAGCGCTCGACGCCGCCGATCGGCGTTAACAGCGCCGTACGGACGCGAACAGCGTTACGCGGGTTACGCCAAAACGCCGTATCCCCGTCAAAAGTTGTCGCTTCGCGTTTGCCGATCTTAGCCGAGCCAATTAACGTCTTGTTCGCTCTTATTGTGTTGACATAAAGCTTTTTCCATCCGCATTTTGCCGAAAAGGCGTCGACTAATGTGGGGAGACCCTTACTCTATAAATATTAAATTCGACTTGTTCTAAATGGAGAGGTGTTACTCTATATCAGAAAAATACATCCAAAATTATGTCTTCGTTCCAGAATTGCGAGCACACAGATAGTATGCTCTTGCGCATCTGGACCAGGGGAGGTCCGCTCCTCAGTTTAGGTACCTACGCTCGAGATCACGTGAAACGCAGATGACGTGAAAAGTCTACGGCAGGTAACGGTAGAAAGAGACAACTATATTCTTACGCCTAAAATATACGGGGAAAATATTCTGTTATTAGTAGTATTACTGAATCTGTGTCTGTACTTCAACGTATCTGATCATACCTCAATATTAGAATTGTATCATAACGTAAACGAATCGGTCGTAGAATTTTATAGTTGATTGCTTAGAACCAATTAAACCGTTGAATTAATTGAAACTGGATCCAAAGTCGAAGCTAAAACTAGCCTTCACTGCAAAGTGAAATCTAGAGTACCTAATTATTAAAACAGAAGTCGTATTCTAGGTATCCTGTACTGCCCTTGTTAATCCAAACAATAGATAAAATAAATACACCATAAACCATCAAAAATGGAGTAACTTTCACACACGTTACTCGAAAATGATTAAATGAATATGAATATGAATTTGAAATTAAACAATTGAAAGGCTCACCAGTTTTGAAAACAGAAATCAAACACGTAGTGACTAAATAATAATTTTAAACAAAAAAAAAACGACTTCAAATTACCAATATTTTGAAAGTATTCTGTTTACTGAATGTAAATTCTTGATTTCATCAACAAATTACCGAAAATGCCGTACACCTCCATATAAAATTCCCTCGATTTCTCCAAGATTCCATCATCAGATCCTGGTTTCGTGCCAATGGGACCAATTTCGAGTTATACCCTTTCGATTAAAAAAAAGCTTTGAGAATCGGTTCATGGGTCTCCGAGATATCGAGTAACATACACAAAAAAAAAATTGGTCGAATTGAGAACCTCCTCCTTTTTTTGAAGTCGGTTAAAAACCGAGTGTTTTGTCTGTATATGTTTCTACATTTTAGCTATGGAATAGTGACTATTTTCCCCCGTTTTTTCTACATTTCCCAATGTATTCGCTCCTATAAGCGGTAGCGTGATGTTATATAGCCTAAAGCCTTCCTCGATAAATGGTCTTTCCAACACAAAAATATTTTTTCAATTCGAACCAGTAGTTCCTGAGATTAGCGCGTTCAAACAAACAAACTAACTCTTCACCTTTATAATAGTATTAGTATATTAGTATAGATAAATAACCTAGGCTCACTTTTATCTAAAAATACTTAGCGCTATTTGCGATATCTTAATTCCTTCCATTTCATTCCTCAGTATATTCGTTGGTTTGTTTAGCTAGGTCAGGTGAAGGTAGTCCTTACGGAATTCTGGCCCTTCCACTGCGTGCGCGTCGATCCGATCTGCGCGTACAATACTATGCGCATTTTTAGCATTGCGCATTTGGACTGGTTCCATTTGGGTCATATTATGGAACTCCGTAACCGTAGCCGATAGTATATTTTATACAAACAACCATCGTGTCTATATTCACAAAATGGGGTATAGTATTGGGTATACATCTTGGCATGATTTTAGAGAGAGAGAGAGAGAGAAGAGAAATAGAGAGAGAGAGTAATTTCGCGTAAAACTTTTTCCAGGCTTTATAACATTCATACATCGCGTCACGGCGGCTATATCCCACAGGGAAGATACCACTTTGTTGCACTTGCTACGATCCTGACATACCTCTTTTGCTTTATTCACTAATCTCTTCATGCATTATGCTTGCCGGTTACGAGTATTCTTGACGTGACCTATTCCTAAAAACTAATTTAACACACTATTTATTACTTACCTACCAGTAAACTGCCATAATATTTGTGTTACAATCAAATACATTTAAAAGAAAGGATTTTTTTTTTATCCCTAAATCACGCTCATCTCTACTACTCAACGGTTATTTTTTTTATTTGCGACCTGTCTTTGTTTTTTGCACAATAAAGAGCTTTTACTTATTTACTTACGACCTACAAAGTTGATAAATGTTAGTAAATTACGTATTGATTTTCTTAATAACCATGGGGCTCAAAGTCGTGGCGCCAAGGTCTATCGAGAGTCAATATGACAGCCGACCTTGGTGAAATTTTCATTAGCCTGGAAAAGAGCGAAACTATTTAACAGTGATAAAGCATTCTGTCGATTTATTGTACGTTTGGGGAAGGTTAAGGTCTATCGTGGCCTGAATTCTTTCTCGAAAGGCAAATTTGTCATTTATTTATAGATTAAAGCGCTTGAAAGTTGGTAGTAGTTTGATGAGCAGTTTCCATTTTCATTGTTGAACTTATTTACCAAAAAATTGTATCGCTCGCAATGGAATAATTTTGCTAAACGGAATTTTTACGAGACGCTCTGATCGCGATTGCTTTCCTTCATGAGCCCATGCCGTTTTGTCACTTATACATATTTTGTTCGTGCGTGGCGCCGTGTCACGCATTTTGGAGAAAATACATTTCAAATTATCGTTTGATCTGTTTGCTAAAGTGGGACAATTTCGGCCTCGCGGGGACACCGGGACTGCGTGAAAGCGGGACTGTCTCGCCCAAAAAGAGATGTATGGTCACGTTATGTATACCTAGTGTCAAAAATGTGTGACACTTGTGTCATTTTAATTACATAGACGTTGTAGGTCGGTTCCGGTTTGCAGAAATAATTCCGGTCCAATGTATAATTCCGGTCTGTGTGCTGCCAAATGTCCTTGTGTATAATAATATATCCAGCCTAAAGGACAATGTTCTCCAGTTGTCTTAATATGTTTCCCTTTTAAATTATGAATTTGAAAATTTGTCTCCATCAATGTAATCTCCACTGTCTCTGTACCGTGTGGTGTCGAGTTTAAAATAACACCTCTCCATTTCTTCCGTGGATGTCGTAAGCGCTGACAAAGGTAATAGATTAAGGCAGTGGTTCCCAAACTATGGGTCNNNNCACTGGTGGGTCGCGAGAGAATATTAAGTGGGCCCCGCCAATAGATCGGCACACCGAATGACTGAACCGATGGCCAGTGAATGAAGCTGTGAAAGTCCTCTTCCCTTTTACTATACGGTGGACATTAAAACTAAATTCCGGAATTCATAAATTGGGCTTATCAAACTCTGAAGTTGATGTTGAAGTTGATGGCAACAGTGATGCCGAAGCATAGGAAACAATTTCTAGCTTCCCATTGAGATAACTAAACTTGTTGGTAGTTTTTCAAATACTTTTTTTTTCTAGCCTAGTACATCCCACATAAGTAAAAAAAAAAATTAATACTTGTTTTGTTATTTGTAAAGTCCTTTATTCATGGGTCTCAACTTTGTAAACTTGTATTAAGTGGGTCGTAGCCCAGACAACTTTGGGAACCCCTGGATTAAGGTATATTTTAGGCGACAGGCTAGCAACATGTCAATTATACCTGCCAACTTTAAGCCTAAAAAATATGCAAATAAACGTGAAATAGTCTTGGTTTGGTCTATGTAGCGTTTCGTGTGATCTGCCTACCCATTTGGAAATACAGGCCATTTAGCAATCCGCTGATGTCCATACAAAGACATACAAATTCCTCTCCAGTTTAACCTCTCTTCCGCGGTTTAACACCATCGTGACACGGCGGGTCGTTAGTATTCGCTCCCGCTCGGATGACCTTTGGAGCGTCATCTGATAACATACATACAAACATACAATTTATTACAGGGTGGAACTACTGTTACGTAGAATGTGTACTGAGAAAGATGTTCAGCATGGGACGGATAGGTGGGATGATAAGTGTCGTAGCAGGGTAAACTCGATGTTACATCATTCTGCAACTTAGTCGAGTAAAACAATTTCAATAACTTTTTTTGAGGGGCGTGTTTGGTCGTCTTTGTTGCTTTTTAATTGTTACTAATCTAAGGATATTTGCCAGTAAATATGGGGTAATTGAAGCCCTCAGCCTGACCCAGTAAAAATCGTAATTCGTACCTAACCAAGACTTAACATCACTTCGACCTTTGCCAAAAATTAAAAATAAGTTTTGTACGTACTTGGTTAGGACCCAATTTTAGTTTTAGTAAGTATGTCAAACGGATGACAATTTTATTAATATCAATATCAGCAGCTCGTAAGATTTATTATTTAGACTTTTTTTTTATTGTTGGCAGATAACTTTTTATATTAAACTAAACTATCACTACTCCCTATTTATAGTTGACATGAACCTACGTATAAAGTATCACCTATAATTCCTATAAATCACTCATAATTACTTCTGAACCAAAAAACTTGCGATAATTCAAGAAACCTATATCCCCCAGTCTGTCTCACAGCCGCCTTGAAGTCTAGATGTCCTATTTCAAGGCACAGCATTTAGGAAAGCCCTATGTGCAGTTACAAAAGTGTGGCATTCCAGCGGCGACCTTTAAGGCCGGCACGCCGCGCCCGCGCCGCGACCCGAGACTATTCTGTGACATAACTTGAATTGTGGCAGTATTGGTACAGTGTACAGATTTCTGACCCAACCTGATGTTGCCATAATTATCCTTACTTCCTTACTCCTTACTAATATTATAAGTCAGAAAGTGAGTTTGTTTGTTTGTTTGTTTGTTTGTTCCGCTTTCACGCCGTAACTACTGAACCGATTGCTTTGAAATTTTGCAGACATAAAGATAGAAGTCCGGATTAAATAATAGGGTACTTTTTATCCCGGAAAAAGTTGATGTTCCCGAGGGAAAACAAAAATATAGTTTCCTTGATAGATCGATATCAATCGATGATAGATCGGTATCGATCGATGATCGATCGATAGATGATAGATCGATGGCGCTGTGTGTCGTTTGAAACGAGAAGTTTTCTTATAGTTGTGCTTTATACCGCAATATAACCGAGTTTCACGCGGGCGAAGCCGCGGGCGGAAAGCTAGTATGTAATAAAGATGACTTTTTCGACTTGTCGAGCGATACAATATCACTCGTGACTACGGTGGGTCAGTTCCCTTAGCACGACAGGGCGCGAGTAGAGATACGCGCGAGATAGACTGTACCTGTCACTGTCTCATTAGAAACGACTGAAAGTGATAGGTAGACTAACCCGCGCGCGACGCGACTAGAGCGTGTTGCCGTGCTAAGCCTACTGGAATTAGATGGATCGATAGTACCTACACATGATAATATAATTTTAAACAAAAAAAACCGACTTCAAATTAGCAATATTTTGAAATATTCTGTTTACACTGAATGTAAAATCTTGACTTCGTCAACAAATTACCGAAAACGCCGTACATCTCCATATAAAATTTGAAGAGTTCCCTCGATTTCTCCGAGATTCCATCATCAGATCCTGGTTTCGTGCCAATGAGACCAATTTCGATTAAAAAAAAATTTTGAAAATCGGTCCACGGGTCTCCAAGATATCGAGTAACATACACAAAAAAAATTTTGGTCGAATTGAGAACCTCCTCCTTTTTTTGAAGTAGGTTAAAAGAAACAAAATTGGTGTCTCCTGTAGACATAACCTGACTTAGAAAGACTAATCTTACCTATTGATTTATTTTAACGGGGTAGTAGCTAGGAAGCAGGGATGTTATGGGTATGAAATTTCCGATACGGATTGCATACGGATATGGGGATGTTTATTATCCCGGATACGAATACGGATATGAAATATAGTTATTTCAGATTATCCGTTAGTTTCGAATTTCAGTTACGGATATAACATTTTTATGGAATTTCAGGAGTAAAACACAAATTCGTAAAAAGGGAGCTTTGAAGAAATATACTTATTCGTATATGTTTCCTTCACATCTTTTAAGCGTCAAGTTTACATTGACGCACGTTCTCATCGAAAGGTTTTTAAACTCGACAGCTTTGGGCTTAAGCTCCCCGAGGGTCAAAGGTACTCCACTGATTGGCTCTCAGTAAACGGTATACTTAAATTCCAAATATTTTGTAACAAGTGACAAGTGACACTTCCATTGTTCTTTAAGTTATTCTGCTACGCCTGCGGTCTGTTCTTTCTCTTTTGCTCTAGTCTTGTGGGAGAGGGATAGACACAACTCGGTGATGAACTTAGCATCCTAACACCAGGAGTTTCGTAAGACCACCAAGGAGTCAGAATAGTTACGCATTTTAGGTATTAAGCTAGTATCCTCTTTCTGAATGTTGGCGGCTTAGCACTACAGGGCGTGAGCTAGACTATACCTGTCGCTCTCTAACTAGAGACGTAAGAAAGTGACAAGCAGTCAAACCCGCGTGCGAAATGACTCGCAATTTTTGCTGTCCGAAGCCTATTAATTAACATATCAATATATCATTTAAATTTGATAAATCTCGTGGTAATGGTGGTGCCTCTTGGGCATCTTTCCCAAGGCAGTGGTCTAGCGGATGTTTTTAATTTCAAATTTCAATTTTAGGATTTAGTTTTAACTATCACGCTTTTGTATTTAATTTTTCATCATTTTAATTATCACTTGAGGTGTTACAGCTACAATAACAATCCGTAAGAGGCGACTAAGGAGTGCGATAAGCTAGCAACCTGTCTATTGCACCTCTTTCATCTGTTTATGATTGTTTAAAATACTATGAAAACTATTAACACAATAGTTCTAATGCAATTCTGCTGCATTCCAAAGCCATAGTGAATGGAATCGGCGGCGTGCGCTTGCGCCGATGTCACTACCGGTTAAATAGCGCGCTAGTATTTAAAACATTGTCCCGGCACGTAATTTAGACATACTGGCTGCGAAATAAGTTAGAAAATACTTTAAAGTGCAGCGCAAACGACAGACTTTCTGTGCGATTGAGTCTGCGGCGCTTAAGTCTGCGTGGATTGTATGCATTGTGCGCCGGACTTTTTGCGCGTCGTGTGTGTTACTGCATGTAATTCCATAGGTTCTATTTTCACGGATTAAAAAGTCCGTCGCAGGGCCTAAGGCTGAGTTTAGACCCGCATCTTTAACATCCGCATCGACATTATTTGCAAGTCGTGTCTTGTCTTGTCTTAACTTGTCGTTGACATAGAGAATTCCAATGTTGATTTTGTGACAAAAACTTTTCTATGACAGGTTGCATTAAAAAAACCATAGTTCAGTTACAAACATTACCATGTTGATTTTGTAACATTTTTTTTTTATAATTCAACACAAAAATACTTTAACGAAATGTAACATAAAACATTTTTTTTTATGCTAAGTACATTTCGTTAAAGTATTTTTTGTGTTGAATTAAAATTTACTACAATATTGATTTTGTGACAATAACTTTTTTTGTTTGACTTCACGAAAAATTACAAGTATTTCTCTGTGATATTTCAACGTTTTTTTTTCAAACGTTCGCATTTGCATTCGCAAATGTGTAAATTTTAACATTCGTGACATCTCTAGTCTTAAATCGCGGAATTATTTAATACAAAGTAGGCAAGAACCTTAAGAGTTTAGTTCATGCTGTTGGTATTTGAAGCATCCATGAATAAGATGTATCTGAACCATCTTTAGAAGGTCATGGCGGGAGTAGGTCGAAGGTAACAAGTATAGGAGAAAACTGAGACAAGTAGCTATATAAACATACATATATACAGTCATCATCACGCCTGTAGTCCCAAATGCGGTAGGCAGAGCACACGAAACGCTAAATAGACAAAATCATGACTATTTCACGTTTCGTGGCCACTTCTAGCATAATATTTTTAAGGGTTTGAGGTGGCAGGTACAATAGTGACAGGTTGCTAGCCTGTCGCCTAAAATATACCCTTAACCTATTTCCTTAGTACATAATACACCGTCTCGTCCGTCATTGCAGAATAGAGTAGAAATATATCAAAGCAAATGTTTGAAAATCATCTCTCAATTTCTTCTGTGGATGTAGTAAGAAGCGACTAAGGAAATAAGGTTAAAGTATATTTTAGGCGACAAGCCAGGTACCTCTTTCACTATTAAACCTGCCACCTTAAGGCGCTGCGCAGACGACAGACTTTTGTGTGATCGAGTCTGCGGAGCAATAAAATCTCTGAATGGCGCGCAGACAGTTTTTATTGCTCCGCAGACTCGATCGCACAAAAGTCTGTCGTCTGCGCAGCGCCTAAAACCTAAAACTACTGCTAGAAATAGCCACGCAACATAAAGTACACATGGTTGTGTTTATGTAGCGTGTTGTACAATGTATGAATGTATGTGTTAACGGTAATGTATGTAATCCGTCATTGTATACAATTCCTAGGAAATGTATGTAATTCCTAAAATCGCACGGAAATGTGTGAAATAAATTACACATTACATATTTCCTAGGTAATCTATACATTTCCTAAATCGCAATCGGAAATGTTCAAAAATGGCTGCCTAACCACGCATCGCGCTTATGTAACAGCGATTTTATTTAGGTTAGGTTAGGTTAGATTTATACATTTCCATCCCTGGGACACCCACATTTCCCTGGGACACCCGCATCTCCCTGGGACACCCGCATTAACGGCAACGAGGGCGGTTGGGTTTTAGTGGGTATTCCTCACCACTCTGAGTCCCACACACCGCCTGGGTTGTCGCCGCGATGCGGAAACGACTCAGGGATAGTGCGTAAATGCAGGTCCCAACCTAAAAAAAAAAGGTTTATACATTTCCTAATACGATATTGGAATTGTATACAATTCCGAGGAAATTTATACATTTCCTAGGATATCTAGTTTTTCAAACAATATTTTATACATTTCCTAAATAGTATCGGAATTGTACACATTTCCTAGGATTTGTATACAATTCCTTGATTTCATACATTTCCGGTAACATATGTATTAAAAGAAAAAACACTTTAAAAGACATGGCGGACTAAAATGTATAAATTGACTTTGAATAACAATCAAAGCGTTTAACAAACTAACACGCAAGTTATACTTGAACCGCTATTAGCACTCTCCCCGCAAACATCTGGCCAGAAACTTAACAAACTAGTTAAATATTACTTGTTACTTACCTAACAATTATCTTTTAAGTTAAGCCGTCCGCAAACAATACAGTTCGCACATCTGGTCGGGCCTTCGTAATACAAACATCGGTTACTTCTTAAAGGTATTATGAAAACAATGACAATGTTTTTAAAACAGGGTTCATTCGCTTAAACTAGCCCTTGGTACATTTAAATGTAGTTCAAACTAGGGATGTTACGGAGTTTCGGCTTCGGTTCCGATATACCGAAACTTTCGGTTGATTTCACACCTCCGGGTTCGGCTTCGGTTTCGGCTTCGGTTTCGACTGATTTTGAACCGGAGGTTATATCGGAACCGAAACTTAGCGGCCGCCGTGCTTGGCGCGTGCCTATACCTTAACTGTTTAGGTAGTTAAAACAGTGTAAACAATCTTGACTTGTCTTTTTGTTGAAATACGCAGTCTAAAAAAGAAAATCGTTACACTATACAATTCAATGCTGAAAGTAAATGATTTTTTCATATCTAAATTGTAAAATGTAAAGATTTCGATTTATAAAGTGTATGTTTAAATAAAAAGACACGTCATGATTGTTTATATTGTTTTAACTACCTAAACAAATAAGGTATAGTACAAAAACAAACAAACAGGTTTTGACTTTTCTCCCTGGGATCCCCACGCCTTTTGCGACATTTATTTTTTCATTCGTTTGTTATTGCTTTGGTTCACGCTTTCAGGTAAATTAGATTTTCACCTTCAGTTCCGATTTCAGTTTCGGTTCCGATTTCGGTTTCGGTTCCGTTAAAACAAAAGAAAGCTCCGGTTTCGGCTTCGGTTCCGATATACCACCTCCGTTACATCCCTAGTTCAAACATCTGGCGCGCAGGTCTAATACTGAGATACGTCGTCATAGTTGTTGCGAATTCTTTTAAGTGATTGTTTTATGGTTATGTTTATTATGGGTACTTTTATTTCGTGTGGGGTCGGGTTTGGAACAACACATCTCTGCTTCTGCCGTGGATGCCGTGGAAGGCGACTAAGGAAATAGGTTAAGGTACATTTTAGGCGACAGGCTAGCAACCTGACACTATTATACCTGCCTACCTGCCAAATTAAAAACTAAAAAATAAGATAGAAGTGGCCACGAAACATGAAATAATGTTCTCTAAGCAGCGTTTCCGTGATAGCCCAGCGGTTCGACATGTGGCCTCTCAAGCAGAGGGTCGTGGGTTCAAACCCCGGGCTCGCACCTCTGAATTTTTCGGAATTTATGTGCGATATCGAATTTGATATTTATCACGAGCTATTCGGTGAAGGAAAACATCGTGAGGAAACCTACACATAGCGACGAAGTACCTAATTCAACGTTGTGTGTGATGTTCCCAACCCGCACTGGGCCCGCGTGGGAACTATAGCCCAAGCCCTCTCATACTGAGAGGAGGCCTGTGCCCTGCAGTGGGACGTATATAGGCTGATGATGATGAAGCAGCGTTTCCAGTACTCTACCTACCCCATTTGGAAATACAGGCGTCTATGTAGCGCATAGCTGTACTTTAAGAGACAAACTAGAATCCTGCCACTTTTGTGTGGTACCTATTAAATTTAAACCTAAAAACAAGCTAGAAGTGGCTGCGAAACGTCAAATACTACGGTTTGACTTTAAAACGTTTCGTATGCTTTTCCTTCCAAATTTAGAAATGGTTTGGTCATGTAGAGAGGATGGATGAAAGAAGTTTGACTAAACAGATCTACGCTGGAAGTGTGAATGGATGTGTTGGGAGGGGAAGACCTAGACGGACGTTCCGTGACCAAATCGCGGACGTTTTAGAAACAGGTCAGGTCAAGAGTACCCGAAATCGACGAGCATGTATGAAAAGACTAATGAATGTGGATGAAGCAAAAGAGGTATGTCAGGATCGTAGCAAGTGGAACAAAGTGGTCTCTGCCTACCCCTGTGGGAAAGAGGCGTGACGGTATGTATGTATGTATGTATTAGAAATGCGGCTTGATGTTTACTTGTATAATAAACTATAGCGCCCCGATTAATGCATATTCCTTAATGATAAACCAACACCTTAACAACTTTACTCTAACCTACCCGAACCGATGGAGCTAGGGTCTCGTACGGACATCACGAGCTGCCTACTGCTGAGTCATCATCTCACGGAGCATGGGAAGCTATGAATCATCCCGGAACGATGACACAAATATCATGGCGTTTCGTCATTACTGGGTAACTTTGTGTGTCCGTGTGTAATAAATGTGTATATGGTGTAATCTAGGATTAGTAGTAAAGGTCATGCTTGTATTCCCATATGGGGTAGGCAGAGGACACGAAATTCTACATAGACAAAGCCATGACTACTCCACGTTGACCACTTCTAGCATATGTTTTTAGTTTTTAAATTGGCAGGTTACTAGCCTGTCGCCTAAAATATATCTTAACCTATTTCCTTAACCGCCTCTTACGGCATCTACGGATGAAATGTAGAGTTAATGAATGAGTGAATGTTATTATTATTATTAACCCGACGCCACACTTGTTTTGTTTACTAAAAAGACCTGTCAATTTAAATGAAAGAAATAGGTACAACTTTTTGATTTTTTAAGGTTTCTATCTACTCATATTTTCTGGAGTTTTCTCTTTTTATCTCTTTGCTTTATGTATAAGATTTAGATTGTAAAATACCTATCGCCTCATTTCCGGTTTACAGACACATAACTGGTAGTGGTTCCCCTAGTAGTGTCCGGTTTAGAACAACACACGTCCATTTCTTCCGTGAGCGTCGTAAGAAGCGTCTAAAGAAATAAATTTAGGTATACTTTAGGCGACAGGCTAGCAACCTTTCACTGTAAAAAAATCAGTTTTGAAATTTACTTTTGATCTGTTAGGAAACTTTTATACATACATACGAAACGCATAGCAAAGAAAAACGCAAAAGCACATCCATCTTAATAAACGAGCACCTATAACTATTTCATTTTGACACCGCATTAGTTCAGATCCTTGTCTTGGCGAATAACGAACAACATGCAAATATAAGGCCTTGCATGGAATAGGATCTAGAACTGGAGCGACGAGCACAGCCATTAAATGGCGGATGATGACCCCAATACGCATTGCGAAATCGCATCGAGGATTTGTAGATTTTACTCTTATCTGTAGAGCTTCGACCAATCAAAATAACTAAATAGTGTACTCCCTCGCCAAACGCCAACGCCATCTATTAAGTGAAATTTCAGTGAAAGCTTGTAATGCCGGAACACATGACTGTAGCTGGCACATTTTTGTCATCAGTATGTAAACAACCTACCAACAGCAACAATTTTAGTTTCCATTTTGCCAGCCATGTTATAAACTTGTAAGGTCAAGTCCCATCTCCGCAATCTCATTTACACCCATAAGCAGCTCATTTAGCGGTAAACGCACGTGGCACTTGTCACTAAGCGACCCCGACCGCGACCCCGCGACCCCGGGCTTTCCAGCGAAGCTCGAAGAAGCCACTTTCCGCCCGGGACTAGTTAGCCCGGCATTCCTGCGCTATGCCATTCGGTACGGACTGCGCCCGGCAAGCCACGAAGGAACGGATAAACCGAGTGGTAGGTACAAGGTGTAAAGAGTGTAAGTTTATCTAAGGAAGAAGGAAAATTAAAATTGTTGCTGTAATGATTACAAAATAGATAATAATATTAAAGTAGGACATGAGCCTCAAAATGTGCAACAAATTCCTCTTCAGAACCAAAATCTGTGTAGTTTCCATTTCCCAGATGTCCCTTAAGAAAATAGAAAAGTAAGTAAAACAAGAATAGTAGAGTCAAATATATTATAGTTTGTCAAAAGAAACATGCCAGCCATGCCTTCGTGGTGTTAAGAAAAAAAAAGTAAACTATTTAATGATGGGACGCAATCATTACACATTAATTGAGATCATGTTCTTAATTTATTAGTGTCAATAAACACGAAGATTTTCATCCACTTCTTCCTTAAATGTGTGAGCTTGAAATTTTTGCTTTAAGAACACTTACAGCAACTGCAAGATCAATATCACTTCATATCATAGTTTTTAATTTCTCAATTAGTACAATTTAATCATCATCAAGTGACATTTTGTTCAGAAACATTTTTCACGTAAAATCCACATTTTGACTGCTTCATATCTCAAGGAGCCATTTACCGCCTCCAACCAACCTCACCTCCACGGGCCAAGTAAGTGAATAGATATAATGATACGTCCCACCCGCAAGCAGTGGGTCGCAGGTCGCACAACACAACTGAACCACAAAACAAATAAATACAGAAGCCAACCTCCATACAAAGTGCTCGAGCACAAAGACACGACATCTCGGAACAGTTGGGAGCGGTCTGAGCGTGTTGCCGTTCGCTTGAGACGTGCGTTTGTGGACGTTTCTGCAACCTTTTCAAGAGTACCGTAACTGTGAAATTGTTGAATAAGCTAGCAACCTGTTACTACTATACCTACAAACGCAAAACCTAAATAATATGCTAAAAGTGTCCATGAAATGTGAAATAGTCATGGCTTTGTCTATGTAGCGTTTCGTGTGCTTTTTCTACCCATTTGGGAACACATATGTATGTATGCAGGGCGACCGCAGAAAGTAGTTATGAGGCAGGCACCACCCGCTGTTCGCGGCCCCCTCGGGGCTCCGCACCGCGCGCGCCCGGCACTCGCCCACCGCCAGGGCGACGCGACTGCTTAACTTGATGCTGGAAAGGGTCCAGGATGCCGATGTACTCGCTGGCAGTTGGCATTCTTTACTGACAGAAATTTCTAATTTTGTATGTAATGCCGATGTATAAAATACTCATAATATTGTCTAAGTACTTTGTATCTGGCGGTGTTATCTTTAATATTTAATATTTATTATCGATAAATTGTTCCTTTTATGTATTTTAATATTATAGCGTAGTAGGCGTTTTGGTCTGTACTGTTAGCCTACTATTGTAATTGTTCTTAAAATAAATAAATGAGAAGTAAAGTACATACACATCACCCTGCTAGATCACAACGGAGCTAACTCAAAATGTGTCCCTACTCAAAAATGAGACTTGGTGTTTGAACCTATAGCTTAATTTTGAATTGAGATACATTTTGAGTTAGCTCTGTTTTGATCTAGTAGAGTAGTGCGACATTGACTACTGCATGTACCTGTCCTGTGGCTGTACAGACACAACTAATGGTGAACTTAACACTGCAGGATGCTTAAGCCTTGTCGCTAGTGTTAATAAACACGTTTGGTCGCTCGGTTGCTAGGCGATTGTTTGTACTTGATTGTGAATAGGTGCTAGAATTTATTTATTGAGCTTAAGACGTTTGGTTATTGTTTCAAGAACCTTTCATGTCGCTGTACCGCTTTAAAATTAATTTTGTAAAAATCTGTTAATCAGTTAATTAAAGTTAATCAGTGTCGGTGTCGGTGTTAGAATAACACCTCTCCGTCTCTTCCGTGGAACTCGTAAGACTAAGGAAATAGGTTTAAGTATGCTTTAGGCGACAAGCTAGCAACCTGTAGGTAGTGTCTGAGATACCTGCTAACTTAAAACCTTAAAATATGCTACAAGTACAGGTTGCAATCATTACTTTACTACACATATTTAAAACGCAAACCATTGATATTACAAATGGCATGTGCTTTGTTTCTTACCTTGATAACAAATTCATACCTTTTGTAACTCTATGTTAGTAGGCAATGAGAACCAACGGAACTTTCAAGCCAAACGTCTTTTGTTTTTAGGATAATTTCACCGATTTAAAAATCGAACGATCAACTTTACTTCTAGCTCTCTGATTGGTTGGACACAGTTCGGTTGAACCGCGCACGCGCCGGTCACTAAGACCATAGAGCACTTACGTCTGCTGTTGACTTATGTACAAGTGCTTATATTTATACGCATTTTTAGTCTTTATGTCAAGAAAAAACAATAGGCAAGTTTGCAATTGTTTGAAAACTTTTTTAAACAGACTAATAAATTGACCCCTAAAACAAGTAAGGAAATCTATTTCTGGGTGACACATGCTCTATCCATGACGTTACCAATCAACACCAACATTTTTATAAAGACAGGCGCATACTTCATGCGTAGAATTTCTATAAAAAGCATGAGACATTTTTTTTATTTTAGATCGATAATTCACTTGATTCCAAAGCAGCAAATTTCCTAGAATATATCAAAATTTAAAAAAAAGACCAAATGTTCCAGATGTTTTTTAGAGTAACGCTCAAATATGGCTGATGTAATTATTCTGGCTAAGAGAAAAGCGGACACTGCCTGCTCTTCTCATAACTACTCTATGGTTACCACGCATGGACGCATGCGCGAATAATGGTACTAATTGGGCCTTATGAAAGATCGATTCGTTAGGGACCAGAGCGGTTTGAAAATCGAACATCGACCACACAGGTACTGTTATTGACGAGTATCGATCAGTTCATGGGTCAGATGGTTCTGAACCTCTGGAGGTCTTGGGTTTGATTCCTTGTCACGTTAATCATACATACGTACACTCCTGTATGTAAATGGGGTAGGCAGAGCACACTAAATGCTACATAGGCAAAACTATGCCTTTCACGTTTCGTGGCCATTTCTTGTGTATTTTTTAGGATTCGAGTTGGTAGGTATAATAGTGATAGGTTGCTAGTTGCTAGCCTGTCGCTTAAAATATACCTTAACCTAAATAAAATAGTCATGGTTTTGTCTGTGTCACGTTTCGTATGCTCTACCTACTGCATTTGGGAACACAAGCGTGAATAGGTACAGTACATAAAAATATTTGTTTGAGTTGGAATAGCTTTTGGCACCTGCTTACGTTGGACATTAATATTATTAATAGAACTGCTTAATTAATTCTACAAGTAAAAATAATTAATTAATATTACACTCGCGCTAAATTAATGCTTAAATATATTTAATCTAATTATATTTACATCTACCGCACCTGCAAATAGGTACGAGTGATATATGTATACTATATCTTTTACACCTGGCCACACGCGAGTTTACCAACGCAGTTGTTTGTTTGTATGTTTATTAATTTAAATGCCAATGTCGGAATTCCTACGTCGAAAAAGGCAGTTCTCAATTAAATATATAGGGTGTTTGGCTCACCGTGTGTAAAGTGATTCAGAAAACTTTAATGCTAAATAAAAAAGAATTAGATAACATTTGTCATACATACATAATACAGACAGTTTTTCGTACATACATAATATACATTCAAGTTATGTAGAATTGTTCAATTATTAGGTTTAAAGTTAGATAAGTGAAGTATAATAATAGTGACAAGTTGCTAGCATGTCACCTAAATCATACGTAAACTTAAAGCCTTAATTCCCCTCTTACGACATCCACGGAAATTCTATAGTCAACAACACACAGGAAATACACAAACATACATTATGACTGTTAAAAAAAATGTAAAAAAAACTAAAGCAATTAGAATAGTCCGAAAACATTGAAGATAATAGGTATACCCCGGGTAGCTAAAGTCATCGAGAAGTCGAAAACAACATCACTGTTAATTAAAGACACCTAATATACTGATAAATTTCACCATGCTGGTTTTTATTTCCACAGAAGCCGGAAGATTATCTGCGCCGTAAATAATATCATCAATAGGTACGATATTGAAATATGATATGAGAAGAGAAAGCAACAAATCAATATTAGACGTAATTCAAAGCTGCACGCTTTCCCACAATATTTATTATTTGCTAATAAATTCTTAAAGCTATCGCGAATTCGTTCCAAATATCAACAGCCATACTGTATTCGACACGTACAGATAACATATATCATGTACTTACAACACTCAAAGTAACCTTACTACGCTTACATGTAGACCCAGCGCGTTCCGTCGCAAACATACATCATGCATCCCTTTCTAACCAAGTACAAAGAAAAAGGACGATAGCTTGACATCCGCGATAAATAAAAGCTTATACTAAGGTTTCTGGACGAATTCACCTGTTGCTTTATTGCCACCTGTTCGCTACAATCACATCTGACCGTTATAAACAAGAGAACATCGACCTAAACCGCGTACGTTTAGAATCTCAAATGAGGTGGACTTGACAATGTTTTTTAGACGCGCAAGGTAGCTGGCCGAAAAACTTTCCTAAAAAAGTTAGGGGACGATTTATCGAAGTTTGAAAATGGTACAGGAATATTCAAATGGAATGGTTTTTTTTTACTGGATAAAATCAGCCAATACCGGCATTGCCAGTATTATAGAAAAATTTAAAATCTCGTAGAATTAATACAAACAAAGTTACGTCATTGTCAATCTGGCATTTCAGGGGATCTTATGCCCCCCATTCACGATAGCTCCGGGACGTGGTCGAATCCTTTAAGATCGTATTTAAAATCCATTGAGGATAGAACCTATAGAGTACTAATGTCATCTTGGTTGTTCGGAAATTATTCCGCAAAACAATTGAAGTGATCGCTGTGCTCTTATTGGCCGGTCCAAGATCGCGCGTAACGCTAGTGCCTTTTTCTCTACGGTTATTGGCTCTGTACAGTTTCTGTGACAGTGACGGGTGACGTTTAGTATGTTGAAATCAACAAACTATTTGCGGACCGGGGTTGCGAACATTGTTTCTCTATAGGTTCTATCCTCTATGTTAAAATCACACGGAATTAATATAAACAAAGTTACGTCATTGTCAATCTGGCATTTCATGGGATCTTAAGTAAAAGGCCCGAAGTAAAGTAGGTTTAATATTTGTGTGACAACTAAGACAACTTTACATAATTGACTTAAGCCCGTCACAGACTAGGTCGTATACTATACGATAATATTTTATCTGCGTATAAAGGCCATTTTTCCATATGTCGGTGTCAACAGATACTTGACGGTGCATGATGCGCACATGACATCGATAAAATATCTACATAAAAATGAATTGCAGTTCGTTATAGGTAGATGGATTACGGAAAGCTGGCGCCTATGTTCCCATGAGGGGTAGGCAGAGCACATGAATTCAAAAATCCAGTGCCACGTTCAGCAAATTCAAGGTAACCAGATGGTTAAACGT
>BHDV01049673.1:277760-330044 GCA_005406045.1 Adoxophyes honmai | reverse complement strand
AACATCTCAAATTCTATTAATGTTTTTCGCTGTCGGCCACACCTTTGTTTACATTAATTCTACGAGATTTTAAATTTTTCTATAGGTACCTACTACTGTGTTTATGTACGTGCCACATAAGATTAGCTATACATGGGTATTCATAAGATAGGGAACCTACTTTACGGCATTGCACCTAGAGGTTTTAACTGCTTCTAACAGATAATAATTAATAACAGAAGATAATGTGTTACTATAAACGTTAATTGACGCCTCCAAGTGGGTCAGGCGCATACTTAACTAAATTAAATTGTATATTTAGCAGAAGCAACTAAATTTAATGTAACTTCTCCTTATTTCAAAATAGAAAAACACCAATTTTTGCAATGATTTAACTTAGTATTTATATTATTTTGATAAGTAAAAAAAATGCAATATATTGAATTTTACGTTAGGATTTTTATGAATCTGGCAGCTCTACTGTCAACGTGACAATTAAAAAAAAATTATAACGCGCGGTAACATATCCGATTCCCGCTGTCGGTCACCGCAGTTCAAGCAAGTACACGTTCTATTTACCCTGCCAACTCTATTGCTAGTAAAAACACCAAGATATTTAATAGCTAGTAGACATACTATTCAAATAGCCAATAACAGCTCACCCTTCGCCATATACGACAAACCGCTTTCTTAGCCGGTCCGGTTTGCGCATCCTTCCTTGCTCACATGGCCAGCTTTCACTAACATCTGTGCTAGGTTAGTATTTTTAGCATTTAAATACCCTGAGGATTTTATCAATTAATAAACGTGAAAGCCTGTTTGTGTGTTTTAATGTTAAACATAGAATAAGGACAGAATAGTCTAATCTCCATATGCGTAATGTGAGACTGCGTACGGTATTGTAATAATATTGTTTCAATTTCAATGCATGCATAATTAATTTAAAGAGAGAGGAGTTAGTTTCTAAACTTATGATGACAGTAAGAGACAAATTATTGACTTTATGTATCTTAATCCCTCGAACAACGACTGATAATTAAACAGTTAGTAGTGGGTAAAAGTTACCACTTAAACTTCATCAAGAACAAAGCACCAAACTTCCATTTCGAGTCAATCATAATTACCTAATTAAGTTAAGCAAGCTCTAGTAAAAGTTTAAAAGCTTATTTCGTAAGCGGTTCGAAATCCCCATTAGCGAACTGTCAAAACTTATCAGCTGATTAAGCTTGCCAAGTTGCGCAATAAACTAACTAAATAATAAAACGTCTTCACCAAATAAATCACGAACAAATGAGCGCCGAAATTCGCGTCGACAATGTTGCCACACCGAAAAAAAATGGATCATTTCATTGCGTAAGAGTGAGCTATGATATTCTCATAACTGCCGCGCAAAGTTATTAAAAAGTTTCCTCATAAATCTCAAACCTTTTTTGTCTGTTAATTGTTGACTGCCACTACTTCTGTGGCGGTTTCTTGGCGGTAAAATAAACTTTGTAAAGTTAATTCGTAAGGCATTAAGAGGTAATCATCATTAATTTCCTCTTTTCTATGACACCCACATTCGGACACGATTTCGCTGCACTGGCAACCCAATATGTCACAATATTAAAAAAAAATGTCTTTGATAGTGCGGGAGTACAGTCGACTTCTTTGTAATGTGATTGATGCGAAATTAATGTTTATTATCTGTCACGTTTTTTAGAGTACGAATAGGTGGCAGGATTTCATTCGTCAAGTTTCAATTATAACTGAAAAATAAATTGTCTGTAGTCTACCATTTTTAACTCTATTGTACTCCGTGCTTTTAAACTGTAGGATGGACGGATATTTTTTGAACATGGCAATTAGTAATGCAACCACACTTATTATTGCTCTTTACGTATTCGATGGAATCTGCATCAACATATACATATATTTGGAGTACCTATATCTAGTCACATTTAAATACTCATATAACTGCTGTCTTCATCACTGTTTAAAACAGATTTATCAGGTTCCCTAAAATGATACTAGGGTTTTTTATCATATCACGCACCTGACTGTACCTGCATCCGTCGGCTAGTACAAAGCGCTAATTAGTGCCGGAGACGTTAATCAATCAGACGGACAGACATAAAGCATCGCCGATAGATCTCTAAATTTGCTACGGAAGTTGGAGTAAGGCGCAGCGCAGACGACAGACTTTTGTGCGATCGAGTCTGCGGAGCAATAAAATTTCTGAATGGCGCGCTGACAGTTTCCATTCAGAGTTTTTATTGCTCCGCAGACTCGATCGCACAAAAGTCTGTCGTCTGCGCTGCCCCTATATTGCACAAAGAGTAGGAACTTTTATTTTTTATCTCATCGATTCAATACATATGAAAATATTGCACATTGAAGCTTTTAATTAAGTCTCTTAAGAAATACAAAATCTTAAATTAAGTCATTTCAGTTTAAGAAACTGTGTTTTTGCAAATAGGCTCCTAAGAGCACTTTTACACTTCATTTTCGAGTCTACTAGCGTTTCGGAAAGACCATCATTGCCAAGAAGAATGTTTCGCGAGAAACTTGGCAAAAGTGACACTTAGTGGTGTCAAGACATTCAATTAAAAGCTGGTATTATTGACCCAACCAATGACCAAAGTAACGTGTTTGGACGCAGGTTTTCACGCCATCAAATGTACCGAAATCTCGACGACCTCTGCCATTTAAACCAACCGATCAGAGCAATCTGAAACACTGGCCAACCAAAGAAGCGAAGATGGTGAGAATGTCAATGATAAGCGATAAATGACGATTTATATTTATTTCGTCAGGAAAATATTTTCAATTAGGTATTGATTGAGACAACATTTTCACCAAACACCAGGATCAATGTTAGATTATCAATGTGCATTTCTTACACGTTGGAAAGTAATTATTAATTTATAATCAGTTATACATTATTCACGTTCGATTTTACACCAAAAAAGCATTTCTAAATTATAAAATATTGCATATTTTGTTTTTTTTTCTGCATATTTAGAATTTTTTATGTTGCACATAATCCGGCCTCTACTTATGAGCTTCGGCCACTCTTGCGCAATGGTCCCGTGCGCACAAGCCTACAAATGAGGTAATTTATATGGATTTGGATGATATCTATAAAGTCATTAATTAGTTGTCATGCAGATGAAAATGCCACGCCCGTGTTATTCCGATATTTATTGCCTGATATAACATTTCATTTACCGAATATTCATATTAAATACTCGCTTTTTTAAGGAAAATACATCACACCTGTGTTCCCAAATGGGGTAGGGAGATTTCACGAAAAGTTTCGTAGACAAAACCATGACTATTTCAAGTATCGGAGCCATTTTATTTTTTTAGTTTTTTAGATAAGAGGTACAATAGTCACCTATATAGTTAGCGTATCGTCTGAAATATACCTTAACCTATTTAATTAGCCGTCTTTTACTTATAGAAAAGATGAAGTCATTGTAATAAAAATATCGGGAAAAGGAACAAGCCAACCAGGAACCGATATGACCCTCGTTCAGAGCATCAAATTAACCTCGGCAATAACGCAATAAAAGCGATATTAATATAAATTCCTCGACAAATGAAGTGTGAACAAACGAACAACAGTGTTGTTACGACAGGTATGCGTTAATGGCAGGTTACGGGAAGGTTCCGATTGCTATAGTTTTTATATTTTGTGACGAATCGAGTGGTTAGCGATCTACACGGTTCAGCGATAGAGCGTAGGTGGACCACACTACTGGGTTTTTGTTAAAGCGGTATTTTCCTAGGACTGAAAAGCGTTGATATTTAAAAAAACTGAATTGAGAGATCACTTTTCCAATAAGTTCAATAGTAATTTATACTCGTTAGGGCCAGATAATCTACTTTATTCGCTTGAGAGAATGATAAGCATAAATATTTATGTTGTTAAAAGCGGTAAACCAAAAAATGGTAGTTTCATGTAATTCTTAAATGTTCCAATTTTTCCGCGTAATTTGCCTAATATTTTCTGTCATAAAAACCTATAGAAGGTTAAAGAGAGGAAGGTAAAAAGAGAGTGAAAACAGATGCTGAAACTGTCGAGCGTGTATGAGGAGAGAGATAATTGTGAATGAAGGGAGAGAAGTATGTCTGGCATATGGCGTGATGCTTATGTATGTTTGTTTAAAACAGAATTTCTGATATCAGTCTAACAATTAACGCGTGATGCCGTGATCAAGGAAAATAGGAATTAATTTTTATATTATACAGATTATTATAGAGTTTGAAGAAATCAAAAATAATATCACCGTCATCGTCAGTTCGTGGCTGTTCACTGAAACCCCAACAAGTGAGCCACATAGACATAGACCAATCTTCGAGTCTTCGCATCCACCCTTCCAGTAAAAAGTATTATACCTTAATTCGTACATTTTCAAATTAATTCTTACTTATTTAATAAATCACTAAATCAGCAAGTATGTAAATCGAAAAAGTATTGCACTTTTAGATTTCCATCCGAATTAATTATTTTTTATTTAATCCAGCACGAACTCAGCCAGTACTCGAATCAAAATTAAAAAAGTATTCCACTTTTAAATTCCCAGCCGAATTTTCTTTTTCCGGCTTTGGCACAAACCAGCCAGTGTGGTCATCCGCGGGCGCTCGCGTGCTCGGCACAGACATAGCGCACGCACGCCGATTAGTAATACCGCCTAATTGGAACATTCGGTGTTATTGACCATTTTATTGTCGCGCGAGACCAGCCCGTTGTCTTGCTCTGGTACTTGCGTTACGGTTTGAATACACCTAATCCGAAATCAGCCGTAGTGGCCGAAGTGTGCTCGGTCATTGTCGGGTGAACCCGATGATTGAAGCTATTGTAAGAATGTTTAAAAAGGCGTAGGTTCTATTTTCACAGATTAAAAGTCCGTCGCGGATAGTTTGTCGTCTGCGACCACTTCTCCATACAAACGTAGTCCCGTGTTTTCTCCGTGAATAATGACATTAGAACAAAATTTTTTTTTACATTATGTTTGTATCTGTTGTAGCTATGCCCCTACGATTTGCTTTTATCGATATTTTGACGGCCGGATAGCCCAGCGGTTAGAGAACCTGACTGTGAAGCTTAAGGTCCCGGGTTCGATCCCCGGTCGGGGCAGATGTTTGTATGATGAATACGAATGTTTGCTTTCGAGTCTTGGATGTTTATCTATATATAAGTAAGTTTATCCGTTGTCTAGTACCCATAACACAGGCATTAAATTGCCTACTTTGGGACTAGGTGATTGGTGTAAAAATTGTCCAGTGATATTTATTTTTATTTATTTTATTCTAAATAAATAAAAAAAATAAAAAAAATTTGAAAATCGTCACAACAGATACAAATTTAATGAAAAAAAAAATTTTTGCTCTCACGGAGGAAAAATTTTTTTCACGGAGAAAACAGGGGACTACGTTTGTATGGAGAAGTGGTGCGACTCCTATCCTCTTAAAACGGGGGATGGGTATGTGGGCAGACAACCGATGCGTTGGTCTGACGGTCTTGTCAAGGACGGTGAGGAAACCTGGATGCAAAAGGTTCAATACCAATGACATACATAGCTAGGCAGTGGACATTATATAGGTACCTGTGTCTAGTTTTGGTATAGTTTGTTTATTTGAATTTTAGATTAATAGTCAATATTCTCTAACTCATATTTCTTAATGTTCTGACAATCGCTCGAACGTCGGAGAAAGTCATTCCTAGAGGGATATGTTTGCATTTAGACTTTTAAGTTGTTCTGTACTTGCTATTTTAATTTGTTTTGTACTTACTAGTTTAATGTGTTTTGTACAGTAAAGAGTTTTTATTACTTTCTGGAAAGATAATTTCCATTTCCAAATAAATATTTCATAAGGTTGCTTCATTTTGTGCAGTTGAACCCTTGACGTGTCAAAGGCCAGCCGATCATCAGTTTTTCACAAACAAATCGCTGTTTAAACACTAACACTTCCCATAAATAATCACTTGTTAATAAACAAGAAAACACCAAAGATCAGAACACAAATTAAATACAATAAACATATCATCTAACCTGCGTTAACTATAACAAACCGCTTTTATGTAAATAGTATCCATAATTTTCACGCCACAATGTCCAATATTGCAACATCGGGGCTCTTTTAAAAGATATATCATTAATTAAAAAGATACTACTACAGCCGACCGGGTCACGTTACGTTTTTAAATTATCCGAAAAACTCTGACATCACAACAAATTGGATTCCTAAACGTTTATCGATGAAAAATCTGTAATAACAACGTCTAAATAATAAATTAACAAATCACTGTTTATATAATAAGATCGAGCGACTACTTTTTCTCAAACGAAATCAAACTCAGTTCCAGTATGTTTTAAGCCGGTTTTGAGTTGTTAGACCCCGTTGCATCGGTGCATGTTGTTAGTGACGTTACTAAACAGGGCGGCTCTTCAATCGATAATTCGATATGATACGAGCTTGTTGTAGAATTAGGTTCATTTAGATTCGATCGGATACGTTTTCACTAATTAGGCACGTTTTCCAGTTTCATTGCAAACGATATCAGTACTTGACATTAGATATTAGATGCTACTAGTGTAGCAGCTTGATCAATTTCGTAAACGACATTTTTATTAGCAGGAGTGCTTTTATTCTTGCAATTGACGTTTGCTGCAGCTAGGGGGAGAAAAGTAGATAATATCTAGCTAGACATACTTTTGCACATTCTAGATCACCCTAGACATCAAATGCTGTGGTGTGGACCCGCCATTGGCAGAATGCATACTTGTGCCCAAATTTGTGTATCATTATCTACTTACATAGTTGTTTATTTAGCCCCTGGCCCCTGACCCCGTCTGGTATTGGGTTTAGAATAACACACCTCCATTTCTTCCGTGGATATCACAAGAGTCAACCAAATAAAGGTTAGCAACGCAACTAATCACTATTTAATCTCGTTTATCTAACTTGGTACATAAAAATTTAGCCAAAAGTAGCTACGAAGCGTGAAATGGTTCATGGCTTTGCCTTTGCATTTTGTGTTCTGCCTCTGCGTTTGTTTTGACAGTAACTTGTTTTATAACTCTTTTACTGCCATCCCTCAGAGTCGCACCTTCAAGTGCCGTGATCACACATATATGCGTTCAAATGCCAGTGAAAACACTGACACACACACATGACGTTATTAAGTACCAGTAACATGATCTCTATGGGTAAGGAGCCATTTTCAATGCCAATTTCAATGGCGTATGCAGCCAAAGGTTTCTTAGCAGGGACTCTTATTTATCATCCTTCAAATAAAGTAATGATAGTATAATTTATCGCATCCTATCTGCATAAGCGGTGACCTAGGGTCAAGCTTTCTAAGACCTGTCCGGCACGATAGTCTTAACTCGAGTCTTACCATCTGTCTTCTTCAAACGCTAGGTGATAGAAAGAGATGTAAGTATTTCTGTGGCCAAAGGAACGAAAGTTCGAAAACTAATTACTAGTTTAGGCTTCGGAAAGCTAAAGAACCTGAATTTTGAATGCGATGGCTGATTGGAAAAGTTGTTGGACATCATTTGATAGTGGTTGGTAATTAAACTGGCTAAGAACTTGGAATTAATTGAATTACAGTGAAATGTGATCCTGAAATGACTATTAGATACTTAAGAATAGGTACTTACGACTGGCCGCTTGATGTCATTTCCCGGCAAGTTAAATGCCAAGATTTTTTTCTAGATTCTAAAGCGATGCGCAAACTTAGCCGCATTACAAAAAATCTTGCCATCTAACTTGCCGAGGACTATACCTAACTTATATACCTAATATATGTTCACAATGAAAAGCACCCGCTACGTAATTTAAATTTAAACATAATTTAATTTTAATTCTTACCGTTTTTAAAACAATACCAACCCTATGATAACCAGTACTTTCATGGTGCCATGAGCGAATTGGCGTCAAGATGCATTTAAATTATTAATAGTGCTGCTTGGATTCATTAAGCCACTCACGTTTCCAAAATCACGTCAGTCATAAGATGTCGTAATTACAGTTCACGACCAAACTTACCAATTACGTCAAAAATTGGCAGAGACACAACTAAGTTACCCAAAGATTCATAAAGGACCATTCAGTGTGGAAGTTACTTCCTGAATTAAGACAACGTTTCCCCGCGGCCAAAGCCGTAAACCGTAATATTTGGCAGTCTGCCTCAACTCCCAAACTCCGTCTCAAGCCATAAACACGTAACTTTGAGAATAATTCACAAATTCCTATTGCAGCTTAAAGCTCAATGAGTCAGCTCTTCCTTGAGATTTGCTCAGCCATAAAATAAATTAACAATCGCACCCTCCCAAGTTACGAAGATTCAAAGACAGACCTAAGGCAACCATGTGTAGTTTCACTTCACTTGGCAGGGTTATAATACGAGTCTGTGATCACTGATCAAGCTTTAGAATTATTAAGTAATACCTATTACCATATTAAAATAGGGCTCCGGCTCGAAATAGTAATTTATGAATGTTGTTTGAAACCACGAGTTGTTTAGGCGCTTTATAAATTTTCATTTAATTTCAGTCAATGCATTATCATATGGTATAAATATGTTATCAATAGTGATTTTATGTTAGGCTCCCAATAAATACGGTTTAATCTGCGTTGAACTGTTAATGCTGCTAATACAATCTCGTTTGGTTTAACGTTCTAGTTGCCGCTTAGTTTACTTCGTGTCGATGTTTATATTATTTGTTATTCTTGCATTCCGATAGTTCGGGTCGCACGGGGTTCGTAGGTATAACATCATACGACGTCACGTCTGCCCGACTAGTCGCATAAACTACAAGTCGAAACTTATTGCGATTTACACCATGGTAATAAATAACATTATTATGATAACTATGTTGTTGCCCGCATGGTGTTGAGTTTGCCCGTGTGATGTCGGATGTCGTAAGAGGCGATTAAAATTACTTTAGGGTATATTTTAGGCGATAGGCTAGCAAACCTAAAACCTAAAAAACAGCTTGAAGTGGCCACGGAAAGTGAAATAGTATTGGTTTTGTCTACGTAGCGTTTCGTGTGCTCTGCCTGCCCTGTTTAGGTATACAGGCGTGATGTATGTAATAAAAATGTTCGGAAAGCAAACAAACTTCGCACGTTTCTTAAGTACCCTTACATAACCAGCTGTTAATCTTTAGATCTCACAGAAGTTATAGAAACATCACGCTATTTGATTAAACCAAACATGAATAAAATTTTGTCTTAAAATTGGCAATTAGAAACATAATGATTTTGGCGAATTACTTCAACCCCAACAATTGGGTGAGACCTTTAAAATTCTGGTATCTTTTTCGTTATGACACGAATGTTAACAACACAAATGTATAGCTAATTTTCATGTCACAACGGAAAAGTTGGGAATCATTTTAATTACAACTAAACGCGCAAATCTCACCCTCATTTCCTTCCTAAGTAACTTCCCTCCATTTATAATAGACTATTAATAGACTAAATATTCAAAACCAAATTTAAAAAACGACTAAGGCAAACAAACAATTAACAACTGCCGATCGCGCGAGGCCGCCGCCAGCCTAAACACCTAGCACGACCGCTTCACCCATCCAAGCTAGAGGTCACCAGCCCACTCGGTCACAGATCACCGCAGCATGCTAGCCAGACCCCATTGATACCAATCCATCATCATCTAACTAACAAACGTTATTAAAACGTTAATTAACTCCAAATAGAGCGATATAACTAATTACTCGGCAGAAGACCAACCTTGCGTTGCAATATTAATGGTTCCGCAACGACAGGTTTAACATATCAGTTAGTGGGGGAACTTGAACTGTATGTCTGAGGCAGTAAGGTGGAATAACAGTGTTCTGAGCTAGTGAACGGCTTGCGCAATCGCATTCTTGAGCCAATACGCGTAAGCGATACTGAAGCGCTTCGAAATCTCCAAGTTACAACAGAGTTACAGTATCATGTGCAGATACGACTTTGTTAAATCAAAAGTTCATAGAAAACGCGGGAACGTTTTTCGAAATTCAAAAATTCGCAATGGCCGCATGCAATGGCTTCTGCCACAGCTAGCCTTCAATGCAGTGCAAGGAAAAAATGTCGCTGTTCAGTTGTTCCGACGTCCTGTGGACCAAGTATCGTAAACAGAGGAAGTCAGGTACAGGATGATAGTCGTGTTACCATAAATACGAGTTTTTTTTTAAGAACTGACGCGTGTGGAACAACGGCATTGTTTATTGTTCATTTGAAATTAATAAAATTGAAGTACCAGACTTAGTTTACATCCTGGATTGTAGTCAAATACAAGATCTGGGTATTCTTATGGTAAACAAAGCTAGGTATAGACATCGTGTAAAAGTTACCACAGTAGCTAGCAAAGCAGAGTTTTCTTCTTGGTTTAGTCAGTTTCTGGGTTTCTATTTGTAGTTCTATGACAGATTAATATTATTGAAAATCCTCACAGTAACATCAAGTAACTGCGTATTAGGAATATTCCGAAAGTCTAAGACAAATTAAACTAGGACAAAACTCCTTCAGCATACAGCAATCACAGTTTCGAAATCGTTACACACCCAAACATCCTCACATTCCACGAATTAAACGATGCGTAAATTGCAAACCAATTCAGACTTAAGACGCATGAACTTAAAGGCTAATGGGTCATTGTGTGGATTTCAATAGTGTACTGGCCAGTAATAAATTGTCAAAGAAATTGTTCCTGTCAGTTGGTATCTTTTATCTATGGCACTCGGCTGTCCGCGACGATGCTCAATTGTTTGTAGCTATTTGCTAATGAAACGGAGATGCGTCGATCGTAGATTGATTAGCATCAGCGTATAGCGGCTTAATGTTGGATACAATTTGTTTGTATGTTTTTTACTTGCGCATTCCGAGTTGTCAATTGTTTGTGGGTCAAGGTGTTACTTTTTTATTGGTGCGTCAATCGATAATGGTTTAAGTAGGGGTCTGTTACATTCGTTTTAGATAACACAACGGATGAAAGATGGTGTTCTATTTTGGCTCTATGTAACATAGACAGCAGAAAATCTCAGCGGCGCAAAACTTTAGCGGCACACAATTATGTTGCACTCTTTGAAGGATTGAATATTTTTAATGTTTTGATATGATTTCACTGATCTTCTTCCAAACTTCAAGGACTTTCGACAGAAAATAATATCAATAAATATGCGTCCGATATTTTTAACCTCAACAATGACTTGACACGAATTCCTTCTAAACCGGCGTCACAATTATTTTAAAATTATCATTCGTTAAGCCCATCGTGTTCCATTTCACACATCTGGTACGAGATTTGAAATAAATTGTGTAATTAAATAATTACATTCGACTGAGCAACCAAAAACTTGTAGGTTATCTATGCTCGCTACAATTGAGTTATTGTGTGTTCACACTTGACTGGTTTTCTGGGTTCTACTGTCATGCGGAAACGTGGCCGAAATATTATTAAATAATTATGTGCCTTTACCTGATTATTTATTTTAAAAATATTTTCCTAATTGCAACTGAGCGTAATAGTCAAGATTTTTCTGCGGGATCGAATTAAAAGTGAGAAGACAGGTAAATAGAGTGGAGCAGGTTTTTTATTAATTTTACATGCTAAATAGTGCTAAAAAGTATGCTCTTTTAACCTTATATGTGAAAAAGACATGACGACTTCATAATCCGCGATATACACTAACGGGTTCTAAAATTAGTCGCATGTGCACACTGACAGCTAGGATACAAGACAGTTGACGCTTGTCAATTTAATCCCAACATTCAAGATGGCGATGACAAACCGAAAGATGGTTTAAGACACCCAGCAGTTGGGGGCTAAACATTAGAGACAAAGTAATAGATAAGTCGTAGTGAAGAAAAGTTCTATATTTATTGATTTTCTCGTACTTATTGAAAATTACATTCTTTACCATACACACACATACTTAATACATACATACCTCAGTCAAAAACTTCTACGAAGATTGTCATCATAACTACATTACATAAATAGTCAAAAAATAATATACTGCCAAAAATAAGTTTAAACTTAAACAATTTCTGCTACAAAAGTAATTATTAGAAACTTATTACATTACTATTAAACATTTTCTGTACTCTTAGTTAACCTATACCTATCTCTTATTTTCTATATTATGGATTACATTGATGCGCGTGCCAAGTTAAAGATACTGTAATATACTCGTTTGTTTACTAAACTTGCTTATTATGTAAATGAGCAAGCATTAGGCAAAGCATTTGTGACCTGTAACTTATAGATCATAAATTTTAACGACTATATTTCATTTAAGTTTACTCACATTACATTTCAATACTATTACGTGATTTTTAAACCCTTGGTTATAACATAAGCCATGCACTTACGTCACTTTATAAAGATAAAAGTCACAAGTGCAATTGAGACACTATTGACATGTTTTACTTTTTAATTTTGTCTTATCACGCACACGGAACGCAGAACCCATTTTATAAAACCGCTAACGTGTCGTAACCATTTTTTTTTTCTAATTGCAATTTCGGGTTAGCAAGCAGTTTCACGGCAGTTACAGTAATCCGGTAACTCGAAGGCTGGCAACACTGCTGTAATTGTGGCTGGCAATAATATTTATAAGGCGATTTGCATAACCTCAAATACAATATGGCATTTTTAGCGATGACTCTGAATTGGGTCACAGATTTTGAATTACGGTACTTTCAGTTTTTGCGATTTTTAATTGAATTGTTGCCTATTCAGTTAAATTGCTGCGGCTGAAAATATTGAATTCATGTGAATCCTATCTATACGAACATACTTATAAATACGAAACTTTACGTGTAAGCACTTTTGTCACTTTTTCACTTCTTCTCTCTAAAGACTGAACGGTTATGAAATTAATTAGCTTGTAATTTATTTCGAAATACATATTTTTACACTAAAAGGGAGACTTCAGTTGCGTAATTATTTGAAAAAATTAAATGATTTACTATGCGTAACATGTCATCAACAAATGTTTTGATATACTTAAGCAGCTTCACAAGACGGTTACAAATTCAATAAATTTATTTACCTGCTAAATAGATCAAAAGCAATTAGGTGAACTTAAAATCCCAAGTACGTATGCTTAATTGCAATACGTAAATTGAATTCATTCAGGGAGGTCGCCAGTAAATTCTTCCAACCAATTTAATCATCGAATAGACAGGAATGCCAACATCACCGACACGGATTTAAACCTTTGACGAATGACATTTTTCAATATGCGAACAGCCGTGGGACCAACTTATCTGCCGGATCTGAGATCCCATTTGGCATTTACCGAAACGAGGCGACAACTTCACTTAAACGTCTTTTCCGCATACATTGCCTCTTGAAAACGTGTAAAGCTACTTAGGTCATTGTTGCACGCGGTAGTGAATAGAGCGTTAGTGAATTTTTATTTCTTGTTTAGAAGAGCGCCATCTCTGGATGAAGGGACTCAACAGACTCAAAATCAAAGTAATTAACTGTCTAGATTGCTTAGACGTTTAGTTCCGATAATAAAGATAAAGTTAGACATAATTTGAAAACTGAGTGAGGCTTTTAATTGAAACCAACGAAGATGTTTTAAACTTTGGGATATATTCTGTATTTAACTAAGTAAGTATTTTAATATCTTGCCGCCGCACTCTTGGTCGTGTTAACATTATCTCAATGAACATATATAGTGAATTGAATTAATGCTGGGCGCAGGCCTTCTCTCAGTATGACAGTGCTCAGTATAGTATAGTATCCACGCAGGTCCAATGCGAAGTGTGAACTTCACACACAACATCCAATTGAATCATTGTCTTCGAGTAAGAACATGAATATTTTTAAAAATGCTCACAGACTTTTCTTAGAATTTGCGTAACTCTGTTTTTTTTTAGTAACTTATGTAATTCAGTCTGCCGTTTTAGTTTCATAATCTCTACCAATGACATCGTTGATTGCAAGATATTTTTGTTTAGTGTTACCAATAGGGTCTTTGACAACAGTAAAAATAAACTATAATTTGTGGCCATCCTAACAGATTATAGGAAAATTAAACATATTTCACTTTCTTTTGTTCAAAATATTATGCATTTTTAGAGTATTTTGTTCTATTAATTTCTAATATTCGTTAATAATGTATCTGTGACTGAAACGCTAGCGATTGATTGATGACGTCACATACCATGAAAGGTATCTGTGGTCAAAGTGGACATTGATAATTTGACATGACAATTTTGACAGCTTCTTTGTGTGGTGCCTTTGTTTACTTGCATTTGACGTCAAACACCGTTTTTGGCGTGAGTTTGTGAATTTGAACCTTATTATTTATTTTCTTTGTTAATACAGACAAGAATCCGGAAATACTAATATATCGTGCTTATTACATAATGAAGAATTTATTAAAAATATATTTCAAAAATGTTCAAAAACCCTATTGTATGTCCTTTAACCCTTTGCCCAATAGACAATTTCTACCTGGACATATTTTTTTGCTCTAGGCATTGCTATTTAGATACGAATTTGATTTCTGTTGGACACCCTACACTTAAGGACCCTACACTTAACTCTACTACATAAGGATTAAAGCTTAGTGAGAGCTGTTTTTGGGACTAAGTGCATGTCAGTTAAGTATACCTAATAATTATATGATTCTCCAATAAATAAAATAAAATTGTCTCAATAAAGAACTTAGCTCAACGCCCACCGAATATGATAAATATCAGTCACATTTAACCATTACAAGGGCACATACCCACTGCAACGTTAAACAATAAAACTCTAATCTTTGTATTGCCAATGCTACTATAAAATATTGTGCAATTAATAGATAAGTGTGAGCTTCCTGTAATATTGTTTTCATTGTTATCAGTGATAATGGTGGCGTGGCCTATAGACCTTCGGCTTATCAGGAAGAAGAGCATCTGACGCTGCATGAGCTCCTGAAGTTCCGTAGATATTGATTATTCTATGAAGAAAACAATGTTTCTCAACAAATATGTTGTGTTCAAGATGTATGATAGTAAGGAACTTTACCTGTTTTTTGTAGATTGAGTATTTTTCCTAATGTAAGAACATAACATTTTGCAATGTAAGTAGTAATAAAAAAAACACGACGCATTGCCTTCTCCACACTACTTGCGAAGTTGAACGAAGTAAACTTAAATAACTTCGTGGTTCCAATATTTATTCCAAAACTAAATTTTATTCTCGTATGTTTAAATCAACCCTTGCCAAGCTTATTGCCGATCACTATACACCGTTTTTCGGTGGATTTTACGTGGTTTTCGCTGTCGGAGGATCGCTGCCGTTAGTGTGTCAGGGGTAAGTTCACCGGGCGTGGTCGAACACTGGGAGTGTTAGTTCTTTGTCCGTATTAGTGCGTTGTTTCGCGGAATTATACGTCGAGCGATCAACGAACGTTATAGGTACTATCGCGAAACTCACTCATCTTAAAAAATACGGATAACTCAATTTACTTAAATCGAGTTTAGCTCGACATGGTTCGGGCTAATTCGTAGCGCTTCATCTAGGAGCCGTGTCGATATGACGGATGTCGAGATAAACTCGATTTAAAACGTGAGTTATCCGTAGTTTTCAAAAACCGTGTTTTTATTGATCCGTAAGCTGGGGAGGTCCTCTCCGTAGGTTAGGTACGCTCACGACCTCACGAAAGGTCTGGGAAAAACAGGTAATGGCAGACAGAGATAGCAATATTTGAAACATAAATATTTTCAGGAGTGGAAGTTCTGAACTGTTAACTGTAGGTACTGTGGAAAAAACTCGAACAGAGAGATCTTTCTCCAGGCATATGTTATGCCTTTGTCTACGTAATATCTCGATCGCTCTACCTACCCGATTTGAGAGTACAAGCATGATATATGTAGGTATGTAAAAATGGCTTAACCAGACTGCCGAACATCCTTAAACTAGTAACGGTAAACGAAAACATAGCAAGGTTTAATTTTTTTAAATACTTATTTGAATTATATTATAATCACTATCACTACATATTATAAAACAAAGTCGCGGTCGCCGTCTGTCCGTCTGTATGTGTGCTTCAATCTTTAAAACTACGCAACGGATTTTAATGCGGTTTTTTTCAGTAGATAGAGTGATCCCAGAGGAAGGTTTATAGGTACGCTAATATTATAAAAAGAAACAGGAATATTATAAAAACTCAAATTATGTAACCCATCTCACGTTTTTTTGCTTATATTATTTCAGCACTAAAGTCACTACGGCGATATTTTCTTACATATTTGTTAATAAATTAGCCCTTATTCCCTAAGATACGGAGCTGTCAAAAACTTAATTGTTAAATGACAAGGGACACTGCTGAATTTTCCGTTCCACGCATAATTCCACGTTCATTTTTAAATGAGAATCTAGATACATATGATAAACCAAGAAAAGGTCGAAGAGATCGATGGAAGATATTTACAAAAAAACTATTTAAGGGGCTTTAGAATCAAAAACTGAAAACGTATTGGTGATTTTTAGAATTATTATCTGTTTGATGCGCATGGTCGCCGGGTAACGAATATCAACAGATCTGTCAAGTTTGCCAAAGAAGCAATGTGATGTGTTGAAATAATGTCAAAGCAAAAGTATTCGAAAATCTTAAAGTACTTAAAGTCTTAGCGTTTGGGACGAATACACAATGACCCAAGAAAAGGCAGTAGAAGCAGTTGACCGAATGCTGCGAGGCATACGATGATCGGCTCGCACTATGGGTAGCATCAAACTTCTCTTTTCCGGTGATTTCCGCCAGACCTTGCCAGTTTTGACTCCAGCCAACGAAGTAAATACTTGCAGCTTGCTTTAGGACAGGAAACAAATGGGTAAATTCTGTCTGCCGACTGCCGGAGTCTCTTTGTAAAATTGTGCCATCCATTGATGAACTCATCCGTTTGATTTATGAAGACCTGCGAGAAAAACTCCACGAGAATTTTTGGATATTTGAACGAGTTTTACTGACCCCAACAAACGACCAGGCAACTGTTGTTCATGAGTGCTCATTACTGGAAATTGAAGGGGAACAGGCGGTGTACCTATCCATCAATAATGCCTTAGATCCTCGAACTACAACGAAGTACCCAGTAGAATTCTTGAACTCTGTGAGCGCCTCGGGGCTACCAGCACACAGTCTTACTCTAAAAATTGGAGTTGCGGTTGTGCTTCTGAGGGAACGCTACCAAAATTATGTAACGGCACTCGCCTGAAGGTAGTGCGTTTGCAGCGGAACCTTATAGAGGCGGAAATTGTAACGGGTTGCGACGCCGGCAAGGCAGTTTTCATACCCCGCGTCCCTCTGATCCCTAATAATTTTTGGTGCCAGTTTAAGCGTCATCAGATTCCCGTGAGCGTGTGTTTTGCAATGATGATAAACAAGTCACAGGGACATACGCTCCGCGCCGCCGGCGTAGAATTGCGCACTAGCTGCTCCTCTCATGGGCAATACTACATGGCGTGCTTGCGCGTCACCAGGTCCACTGGGGAAACGAATAACGTCGTATATAAAGAAATACTGAGTAGCTCCCGGCAATAAGTGGCATAATAGAAACTGCGACCGTCTGCTGCAACGTGAGGACCATGAGGTTGCTGTATACAATAGCTCACATTCAGTTGGGTTCACGGCATGCCAGCGTAATAATCTACGTCTCTGAGTGATAAAGTCATATGGATCAATAAGTTGCTGGTATTTTTCAGCCATGATAATCGCTTCCTATGCTGCTTGGCTGTAACAACAGCTGACACATCAGTTCTGTTGCTCATTTGGATTTCACTCGCTTTTTAGTAGACTTGGATTTGCTAATGCATTTGATAATAGGTTACCGTTATAATGGCGGGACCAGGTCCTGAATTCAGTCAATTCATATTGCAGTATTATTTAGTACCAAATTTGTACTATTTGGTACCTTTTAGTTAGGTTAGTTGTTAAATTAAATGTATGTACAGCAGATCTTTATAAATATCTGAATATATGCTGAAGTTGATATATTGTTTTTTTTACCAATATAAGTATGGAAATATTGAAATTTGTCAAAAAAATAAATGAAATTACTTTTAAGTTTATTTCTTTTTAATTTTATCAACATAAATAAATACGTCTGGTAAAATATCCCTGTTTATGTTTTATGAAATTACTAAGGGCGTTCTTACGTTCTAAAAACTCCCGGTTAACGTATTTTTAACGATCTTTAACAAATGAAAATTCAATACATTTTCCATTCGTTCAACTTTAACTGATTGGTGAACACCGCCCTTAGGTACCTAAAATGTTGAGATTTCGAACATTAGATTAACACAGGTATTTTCCATCACGGCATGTTTACCCGTGTTTGTTAGGTAAAGTACCAAGAGATTAGTGTCCGACCGAAGGTACAATTTTGGCCGAAGCCGAAGCCGATTAATCAGCTTTCATCAAAACCTTCGGCCGAAGCCGAAGCCGAAGCCGAAGGTGTGTTGAACCCATGTTGACCCTAAGAAATACGAGAATTTGCTAATAGTAAAAAAAATACGGCAGTAAATTATGCGCAGTTTTCGTTTCTAAATCAAGTGTGACTATGTTGTTATGTTATGTGTTGTCAGTAATTTATATAATTAACTGCAAGTAATGCGATCGGGCCGGCGAACTCGCTCTGGCATCGTTTGTTCAATTTCAAATCTCGATTTGCAAACCTTCGGCTTCGGCCAAAGCTTCGGCCAAATTTTGGCCAAAGCCGAAGGTTTGGCCGAAGGTGGTTTTTTTGGCCGAAGGTGGCCGAAACCGAAGCCGAAGCCGAAGCTTCGGTCGGACACTACAAGAGATACAACACAGTTATGGATACAGAACGCAGCAGATGCAGATTCCGTAGGCAGAGTTTCTAATTTCGCTTGCTTGAAATGTCAGGTGTAACCCACACAAGCTTCAATTACAACTAGGCGTCCCAGTGTGTTCCAGTAATGTTTATGCAAAATTCGGATGCACCGAGATTATTGACGAGACTTCATGTCACACAGCTTGGCCGCAATAGGTATCTTTAGCGCCTAGCTATCTTTACCGTCGTAAGAAAAGGTGAAAATGTAATCATTCCACGAATATCAATAATTCCCACAGATCTCCTGGTGTCTCCTGTTTCAGTTTATAATTTTCTCCAATTTCCTTTTGAGCTTAGTTTCACTATGACCATTAATAAAGCGCGAGGTTAAACATTAAAGATGGCTGGGGTGAACCTAGAGAAGCCGTGCTTTTCCCATGGACAGTTGTTGTGTGTGGCATATTCGCGTGTATTGGACACAGAATCTTTTCATTCTATACGCCAATGGAAAGACATACTACACTACAGCAGCGTATTAAAATAATTGCGAGATCTCTTCGGTGTCACCCTGAATTTAACGCGAGCGAAGCAGCGGGCAAAAGCTAGTGGAATTATAATCGTCTACTCAAACTAAATAAACACGCGAAGTTAATTAACGATTTATTCGGTTCAATTATTTGGTAAATATAGGTGCATAATCACGCCTATATTTCCAAAAAGAGTTAAGCAGAGCACACGAAATTTGCCATAGATAAAACCATGTATGTTAGACGTGTCGCCACTTCTAGCAATATTTTTGATATAAAAACAGATGTAAGAGGTATAATAGTGACAAATTGCTAGCCTGTCGCCTAAAGCATACCTTAACTCAGCGGCTCTCAAACTTTTTTAGTGACGGAACCCTTTTGGAAAGCGAAACACTTGACGGAACCCTACAAAAAACAGCAGTTTTTAAAAGTATTCTTTATCCACCCGTCCGTCCATGTATTCGCCGCGTCAAAACATTCAATCAGAGATTGGCGTTTTGTTTTTTTTTTTCTAAATTCTTGCGGAACCCCTTCAGGGGCATCACGGAACCCTTGGGTTCCGCGGAACACACTTTGAGAATGGCTGCCTTAACTTATTTCTTTAGTCGCCTCCTACGTTGACAAGAAAATGAGAGGTGTTATTCGTTACCCGACATTTAGGGAAATTAAATATTTATATTTGCGAACCCCAGAAGAAGGCCAAGTTTATTTCAAGCCAGCAATATTCGCGGAAAGTATTAAAAACCGATTTCCTTTCTCTAACAATTGAAATAAAAATCGATAACGTTAAATACTTAACCTGAATCGCACGAGGCCAAGAGAAATTCAATAACGAGCCGAAATAATCGTGTATCGCGAAAATACGATTTACAATGAACGAGTAAATGAAACAAACGATTCTTTAATATTTATCGGCGCCATCATCAATCAGTCCCCTTAGCATGACAGGGTGCGGATAGACTATACCTGTCACTGTCTAACTAGGGGCGTTAGAAAGTGACAGATGGACTATCCCGCGCGCGACGCGACTAGAGCGTGTTGCCGTGCTAAGGCTACAACCATCGTCTCACTCCTGGGCACAGGCGTCCTCTTAGTATGAGAGGGTTTGGATCTCACGCAGGCCAAATGTGATTGAGAACTTCACACTTAACATTGAACTGCCTCAGTTGTAGTTGTGTTTGTGTTGTTTGCTTCATGACTTTCTTCTTCAACAAAAAGCTAGTTGTAAATTTTGCACATAAAATCGACTCGAAAATGTATGTCAGGAATTGAACCCACAACCACAACTTACGACAGTGCGTGAGGCCATTGGTCAAATCGTCGGACCACTAGGTAGAGGTACGCCTTTTTTTATTAATATGATAGCAAAAATATTAATTTTATTTTAAATATTTTAGCAAAAGTGAGCCGTCTGGTGTCGGGTTTAGAATAAAACCTCTCCATTTCCTCCGTGTATGTCGTAAGAAGCAACTAAGGAAATAGTTTTAGGTATGTTTTAGGCGGTAGGCCAGCAACTTGTCACTATTGTACTTTGATCTGTTTTGAAACCTACCGTTACGTTATGCTGGACGTAGCCTCGAAATGAAAACTACTCTTTTGACTATGTTACGTGTCGTGTGCTCTGCCTACCCCATTGGCGTGATGTGTGTATGTATGATAGCAAACAAGTGAATAAACTTCTTTTAAAAGGCGAGCCTAGTTCGTCTAATTAGGTACTTTAGGGTCACATCGCGTGTTCCGCGGGTGTTGATTCGACAGACTTTAATTAACCTTGTTTTTTGCATTGTTACCTAAACGCCTGACGGGATCATAAAGAACCCAGAAATATGCGAGTTATTTTAGAAATTTGCAAGCAGACTTAATTAAAGTATGCGTGATTAAACAGTAATTTATGCTGAATATTGAGGTTAGACTGTTAACATGAATTTAGCAAATTTTACGTCTAAATAGGTGTAATATTTGTAGTTATTCACTCAGACTATTTAGCCCTAATGCTTTCATTGAAAAAAATCCTAACTAAATTATAACATACAAAATTCGTGCGCGACCGTCCTTTAAAATTAGAAAAAAAATGTTTTATCTTAAAATTTTACATTCAGCTAACAAAATTTATTTAAGTATACATTCCTGCAAACATGAAGTTGCTTACACCTTTTACTAATATTTAAATCTACAAAATATCAGCCACAAATTAATAAGAGCGTCAACGTACAAAATCAATCAGTACCCGCTTATCTCCGTAACACCACGCCAATACGGCTGCAATAACACCTCTATACGACGAAAAGCAATATTAACAGCCTCATAAATACCTTCGCGTGATCCCATTTACTTATGCAGATTCGCAAATCTGCACAATTATTATCGGCAGCTGCCTGACAACTGATAAGCATATTCATAAGCTCAGGATGAAGGAAGTCGTTATAAAACCTTTATAAAACTTTTATGCTGCTTATCTTGCTTTGGCACTCGACTTTGCTTCTTCGCCTCGACCGTGGTTTGAATTTTGAATCCTACTTTCTTAAACTTGTGTCTATTCTAAGTGGCCAGTGTTTAAATAAAAATGTTCCGTATTACTAACCTCTTTTGTAAATGGCCAGTGTTTTTTTGTTTTAATGAGTATTTTTTTACCTCGATAGATACATATTTATTGGCCAGCACAGCAATTTTATTTGCTTCTAGTATTGTATTTTAAATATAAATCTAGTAGGAGCTTTAAAATTGCATTCTTAATCAATTGATAAGAAAATTACCTCAAACCAAAATAAGCACCTAAGTTGAAAATTACAAGTCATTGAAAATAAAAAGTTTTACAAACCAACGGACCAGCTTTATTCATATTTTAATGGCGAGATTGGATAGCATGCCCACATCATTCACCATTAGCATATTGCACGTAATTCAACATAACAAATTAGGTGTTTAGGCTATTCGGATTTCCGGCGATTTTTAACAATTTTGAATTAACTACTGCGTGCTACTGTGGAAAATTTGCACAATTTAATTTATTTTTTCCTTAAAAAGCTACTGGAATGAAAGGGTTTTTATTTGGGAGTAGGTATTAGAAAACGCCTGGTAGAAAAATAACGCTACAACGCTAACGAAAACAAAGATTTGGCGTACTAGGAAAATTACAGATAAATATGAGAATTATGTCTCTTATTAATTTAGCCAAAACCGAGATAGAATGTAGGGACCAACGCTAATAGGGCAATAACGCTCTTTGCTCTATTAAATATAAATGCAGTGTAAATGAAGTGCACGTGAAAAGTCGAGCTTCCTCACTAAAGTCCTACTTAAAGTATACCTACTCCTATAGTAGTATAGTATGTTTAGTCGATAAGCGTCGAGTCGAGAACAATGAACTAATTTAATTCCAATATTGCTACGCGTTGACAACGTGCTACGCGGCGTAGCGGAACGTAGCGCGTGTCACTTGTCAACTCTATCAGTTTTTGTACAAACTCGGCAGTATGGTCTTCAACCTTTGCCATTTCCCGAAAAAAAATTACATTAATATTGTAAACAAATGCACATCGTACCTGATTCGAGCACATGCCATGTTTTTACTTTTTATTTTGAAATTTTATTTCCTTCTTATTTCTAAAAATTGAATGTCATTCGATTTTCAAATAATCGGACACTGTGAATCTAATTATTTGATTATTTCATACGTGCAAATGAAAGGAGCAGAACTAAAACAGTGGCTCGGATATAGGTTCGAATGCACAATGGCATCAAAATTAATTATAGTTTTTATCAACGTAATGAATAGGCTGTGTCAGCTTTGCACTTTGGATTAATGATAGTTTATATAAAAGTAAAAAAAAAACAAATAGGGATGAACCTAGTCCAGTTCATGGAGCAACAATGTTGCAAATAACTGTTGTAGTAAATTACAGGTTGCAGGGTCGGTGTACCTACCTAGGTCTCCAGGGCTTTTCTTATAGGTATAGGTTTAGGTGAGTATCTAGGCTAAGGTTCGTGCTCGACATTTCAAAAAGCTAAGGGTAAACTTTTATCCCCTTTTTAATAATTTGTACGGGTAATTAAGTGCCAGTTTTTTAGTTTAATTAATCGCTTGAGTAAAGGTGTTGGTGATAATGAAATAAACCTAAAAACGGTTTCCGGTTCTGTTTTAGCGAGTTAATAAAATATTATAAAGACCGCGGGGTAGGAGTTAATAAAGATACTTGGCATACTTTACGTTCTAACTTACTTAAGAAAATAGAAATTGTTTTGTAAGTTGTTATAAGTTACGTTATAAGTTATAAGTGCGTTATGTTAGTTATACATACTTAATTGAAGTTAAGTAAGTTCTTTCTTAAGTATGTGTATGTACCTACTTACTGCTATTTAGAGCACCATACCTGATCAGGGATAATATTTAATAGCTAAGTAGGTATTTCAAGTAAAAATATTGGAGAGTTAAATGTATGTATAGCCTGCCAGTAAGACATTGAAGAACAACACCGCCGTCACTTTAAACAAAATAGTCAACATGCGGTCAAAACTCAAGAAACTGCATAGCGCTTAAAACTTTTTACATTGGTATGGCACGTGTTGTTCTGCCCGGGGGGAGGGGAAGGCGGCAGATGCGCCGCGCAGCGCCATCTAGCGGACCGGGGCGCGCGCCAGGTGCGCCGCGCGGCCCGCGCTCGCCGCCGCCCGCAGTCCGCCGCCGCACGCCGCCGCGAACACACGTACTCGATGCTCCACGATCCCTACTACACGCGCGCGTTTCGAACGTAGTGCACGACCGGTTCGCCACAGTGAACACGAGTGAACCCAGTGAACATAGTGCTCAGTGCGAGTGATGGATTGCGGATCCTGTGCCGACTGCTGACCGACGGCCTAGGCCGCCACGGTCCTGCGATATATGCCCCGGCGCCGCTGGCTCGCCAGCATGCGCGCCCCTGCGGTGTTGCTCGCCCTGCTAGGGTTCCTACCCCAGGTACTGGAGGCCTTGGTCGTGGCCCGGGTTCCCACGACGGCCGGGTAGCCGGTCGTGACTGCAGGACGCGCCTGTGTGTGTCCGATAGCGAACATAGTTAGTTGCATAGTTATAAAGAAAGTTCAGGTTTTAATACGACCGGCGAGCGGGGTCAGGCGGGTCGCGCGAGCCTCTTCGTTTTAAAATTAGATGCATTCCGAGGCTTCGAGTGAAGATCGGTACCTAGGCCGCTGCACCGACAGGAATAGCTTCCAGACAGACGCGTTGTTTCAGACAGGGTTAGTAGTTCGGTCTAGTTAACAAAGCTCGTTTACGGCTTACGGCTCGTTCTTGGTTATTCATAACCTCAAAAGTTGTAGGTAAATAGTGTCGAGTCGGTTTACCTAATAGCTGTGGGGTCGTTGCCCTGGCCGGTCAAGGTTACGCTAGGGGCTGGGGTCCCGAGTGAACTTTTCTAGGGCTCCTACGCTCCTTGCGGGCGCCGGGCGGGCATGAAATGCCTAGGTGCCAGAGTGGGGCGCTCCGTCGTTACTTGTAATTACATTCATGCTTAGGTTAGGTGTTATAGGCAAATTGGAAGAATGTTTCGGTTATAAACAAACTTCAACGTCTAAGTCTTATCTTTAACCAACCAACATACCTACTTAGTTTATTCAGTTGAATTTTAATTACGGTTAAAAACGTTCAGTAAGTTTCTTCTGACAGTTTTCAAGTTAACATAACTTAGATTATTAAAACTTAGTGCTATCAGGCTAGACCAAGTTAGTATGTACTTTGGGTGTAATATTCATAAACATCCGAACTCCTCTGCAAGATCATGAAACCGTAGGTATTTTGAGGCACTTGCGTATCCCATACGTGTTGTGCTATAAATACCTAAATAACATCAAACCATAACTTACCTTGGCAGTCAGAACGTATCGTTATATTTCGGTCAATTCAAAAGATCTTGTCTTGAGCCTATAGGTACCTACCTAAGTTGCTAATAACCTAGATTTACTTTAACAACAAATAAAATCACATAACTGAAATACTGTAGATATCTAACTAAAACAACAAACAAGGCAATTGATTAAGCCGATTTCTGAAAACAAAACTCAATCGTCTCTCCGATCTAAAAACCGACAATTACCTACTTGTGCGGCCGACCGACAGACAGACATGTTTATTTATACTATAGCTAGTAACATCTACATCTCGAGATCGAGACATCCAAGAAAAGCATGATTCACCATCACCATCGATCCGCCACTTTCCCGATCGATTATTCGCTTCCGTGCCATTTAAGTTTAAGACTGAAACTGAATTTCTAGTGTAACCTATAGGCGAGCCCTACCGAAATGTCAGCGAGACCTCGGTAAAAAATCGATAAGTAGTATGGCAGCTTTTTGTTCTCCCGCATCGCACCGGTCCAACATTCGCAGCTACCCCGAGCTGCGCTAGCGACGCTTATTAAATACGCGAATGTGCCGTTATGTTACTAACACATGCATCCACGTATACTTAGAGCGGTGTCGATTCCGGCGACATTGTGATTTTGGTTAAGTTTTTAATCGCTTTATAACCAGCCGGGCAGGTTGAATTACAGTCTATAGATCTCGCACACTCGCCCGGTAGGTTTAGTCCTATTTATAGCGTGCGTGTGTACGTGTGTGTGTGTTTTCAAGGTATACATTATGAATGAAGTCGCGTTGTTTCATAAAAAAACGGTATTTCGCGCACCGGGGACAGGTTTGTCCGGGGACGTGACGACGCCGGCGTTGATGTAATTGTCCGGTGGGCATCCGCAGGAGCGGAGGCGATCGCCGATCGTTTTTGTTTCGCCGTCATTAAGCCCTGCGCAGACGACAGACTATCCGCGACGGACTTTTTAGTCTGTGAAAATAGAACCTATGCAGTACACACGACGCGCAAAAAATCCGGCGCACAATTCATACAATCCATGCAGACTTTGTGCGCTGCAGACTGGATCGTACAAAAAGTCTGTCGTCTAAGCTGCCCCTTAGAGCGACGCTCGGCTCGCGTGCGCCGCGTCGGAAGCGACGTCGGAAACACGTCTGCCCAAAACCGCAATTCCAATTTCAATTTATAAAACTATTACAAGTAAATAACTGAAAATCGTCTCCGGCCAACAGAAGGATAAAGCCGTTTAAAATATCACCTCGATTGTGCCGCGTATGGGCATGATATTCTTTTTGCTGTTATAGAATGCAACGCGTTTAGCTGAGATTGTACCTAGCTGCATTCTAAGTGTTTCTGTATACGCGTATACGTGATCGCTGGGCGCCTGGGCCTAACTAGGACATAGCTTGTCATAGCTCGCATGGAACGTATGTGATTGCGTTATGATTTGTGATATAACTAATATATTTCATTTCGCGCAGCCTACTTCGCACTGGCCGGTAAGACTCGTAACACGCACCCACTTATTTAAACGGCAAAAAGACTTATGAGCGTTTGAATTCCGAACGAACATGGGTCGTTTTTACGTCGGCCGCATAACCAGCCAGCAGGTGCGCGCGCCGCCTCCGAAGGACTCAACATCTGCTTTTTTCTTAATTTACACGCACTCGAATTCTAATTGAGTCGAATTTAAAGTTCACTCCGAGTCGAGCCCGTTCCGTTATCACTGCTTAATGGCCACTTTATTACCGGAATCGCTGCATTAATGCTCGAGCGAGATATATATTTCGGGCTGGAATTGTTTTAGATCCAGCTCGTAAATATTATTTATTAGGTAAATAGTTTAAAGAGTTCTCACAGTTAATTTGGAGTTATTACTGTCATATTCGCAGGACGGTCGGCCGTCGTAAATACAGTCGTGTGGCCAGCGTGTCGGCTCTAACAATGGCCAGGTTCTCTCGTTCCCATCCTGCCACCTGCCGCGATTTCGGCCACTCACACACGTTTCACAACAATTAATCCCCGTATGTCATGCCGGTCGCAATAAGCATTTAAGTATGTGAAACTCCCTAACGGACCAACCCTGTTATAATTTCGTCCATTGTCCAAAATGGTTTTTGTTCTATGAGAACCGGCTCAATTATGAGACGAACGTACGAAATCCGTATAATCGTCGGTTAACAGCTTAACTATGAGAAACTGTGGTTTGGGTCATTGTTGCGCCCACGCGGCGGAGGACCTGCGCCGGCGCCGATGGCCCTTTTTACCGCCGCCGGACGTTTAATTGATTCCCGGTGCAAAAACGCACCGGGATCAATGATCAGATTACGCAATGTCGCCAAACTGGATGCTCGGGGAAGTCAATATTATGCATTATTTATAAACACGCATAACTCGACGTCCGCAGATTGCTGGGCTCGATGGTATTCGTAAATTGATAACTAATTGACAACGATCCAAACGACGCCGTTTAATGCCGAGCGAGCTCGCGATTTAATATGGCATTGTTTCGTACAAAATTAATTCCGAATTTAGAGTGGGTTGCACAAGGCATAGCGCGGAGATGAGTCTAGCTCCCGTGGGTTGAAAGCTAAGGTTGTAAACGACAGTTATGAATGCTCAAATTCACACCGCGAAATAATTACTCAACGACGAAGGCGTTTAAATTAATTGCGTCGTTTCGAGTGCCCGCAGTCCCACACTTAGAAACTTTATTGTCTTTTTAAGTAGGTAAAGAAACTAAAGAAATTAAGGGGCAATTATGTGGGTAAATTTGCCTGCACGTTGTCACAGTCGAATGATAAAATTTCTCCATACGGAGAAGCATGCAGTGCCGGTGCATAGCGTTTCATAACTGCTATTAGTATGCGATGGCTAGTCGAACTAATTCACTTAATCTGCAGCACCCAATCCGAATGCTAATTCTGTTTTCGAAAGGGGTTTAATGCATCTTAAGGTTGGGCAATTTGTGTTTTGCTGTGCAGTTGCATGAAACAGGATAATCATTTAGGTATTTAGATACATATTGATTTGCTTACTTAAGTCCTATAAGATTACATTCAACGCTTTCAAAGTATTTCGTATGTTTGAGTGAAGAACGGATCTTTTTTGTTTTTTAATATAGCTTGATAGTTATTTGTCTATAAGTATAGTTAACACGTTGATGGACAGTATTACCGTACATTTTGTTCGCGTTGTGACACTAAAATATTTCATACATTGCCTACAGGCGTACTGTCATATCGCACGGTTACAAGTTTAGTGTACTTCTCGCGTCAGTACGTGTATAGGCGTCGTACTTCGTACGCGTCGTCGGCGACTGAAATGTGTTTTGTAAATAGGAAATTAAATAGGAAACCTAGATTATATCTATTGATAAATCATAGACAGTAACTTTTTCGTATGTGCATAATTTAAATAGCATTAGGTAGTTGTGACTTCTGAATCTACCAGATTCTACATCAGATGGTTCATGTTCTTTGTCTGATCCGGATGCCCCGTCATCACAATAAGGGTCTTCTCTTGAATCAGGTGAAGAAGCTTTGTCGAATAGGGTCTGTAGCATTCCTGTTGCTCCTCATACGTATTCACGATTCGCCATCAACAAAATATAATACTTACCTATAAGTTTGTTTTTGTCTCAAATATCTAACACGACTTTATTTGTTTTATGTAAAATACCACTATGGATTTTCTTTTCCTAAATAAACAACAAAAATACGTGAAAATGACATTGTATTACCTTTACATTTCGTCCGTTCACTAAGACAGGCACGATTTTGCACGTCCGTTGTTCGCCGCACACTACTCCGAAGAGAGTATGAAAACATGACGTCTGCAGGCGTTGTGTTCGTAATGGTGTGGTCAAAATTATGTAGATGTGTGTGTAAATGCTTTTTCAAAAACCAAGTTTTTGAACCTTACGATATGACAGTACAAATATACAAATTACTTCTGCCGCGACACTACAACATGCTCTACCTGATGTTAGTATGGAAAACGTAACGTCTAGCGGCGTACTGATTTTTTACAAGCCAAAACTTGAACGTCGAGGGACGTACTGTCGTATCAATTTTTTAAAGAGCAACGGCAATAGGCGTTCTGTCCATCAATGTGTTAAGATGCTATTTCAACATTTCCGCCAAGTCCTATTCACCTTGTTTCTATTATTTTTTTAATTAAATCACTGAGTATTGACACTGGCCGCAAACAATCACCATTAACAACAAATGACAATCTCGCCAGTGTTGCCAGTTACAAAACATAATTTATTTATAAAATTCCTGTGCCTAGTATAGTCATGATTTATGAGTGACGTGTCGCCTGAGAACTTAGATTCAATAATAAACACTGCGAAAGTATTTTAATAAGTTCCGTATTGAGTCTCGACGGTTCGGTTCACACGTCGTCCTTATAACAATCCGAGCAAGAAGATTGGATGAGCGATACTAAGTGAACGCCATGGTGGCCTAGACGTAAAAGAGCTTATCTTTGTGAAGAACGTATTGCACTTACGACTTTTTAATTCTTTTAGCGGCATATATAGGTACGTTTGCTTGTATTCATCTGACAACGTCGGATAAAGCTTTAATACTACGGAATTGAAGTCAAACGCGATATTTCTGTGTGTGGAGTGGAGTTGCAGTAAATTTTTAATTTTATGACCATCGTAGCCAAAACAAACTGTCGCAAAAACTGAGACGGCATAGGAGCAAAATTTATTAAAATGATTACTGTTTCTAAATACTTTTAGTTGCATATTTGACGGCTAATTTTAGTCTATTACCGTGTTGCTTAATCATTTGCGATGATCTGCCATAATCGTGATACTGATTGATCTAGAGGGGATTCATCCATCTTTTAATACTTTAAGACATTCACTTCGCCAAGGAAATCTCAATAGGAATTAGTTACAGAACAGAATTACGAACTATATCGCTTATTCCGCAGTCGAATAGATCCCGTGCCCTCCGCGCCGACGCACGAAATCTCAATTCCCTTGTGCAACGCTTAAATAACCGCAAAATACCTTATTATGCGCTTTCCATATACGATCCAGCAATCTGCAGGCCTATTACGCCGGCTCATGATTCTCCCTTAATTTCGAATTCCAGCCTTAGATCGTATGTTACTTTATGCTCGCAGCTGCCGCGGACGGCACAAAGACTGCACCCAATCCGCTTTGTCGCAGCCAAGACGCTTTCAAACCCACCCTTTGTAACGAACACAATTGTTAGTGTAATTCTCAAAACTGAGGTCCCCGCGAACCCATTCGTAACGAACGCGTTTTTTCATTAAGCAATTAATACCGTCTCGCGACCGAAGGGCTATTTTTAAACAACATCTTTATGACACGTGTGTACGCAAAAAAACGATCAAAAAAATAAATCATACGGCCGTTCCGAATATAAATTTGAATCGCGAATTCGGATGCACTCGGGGCCACATCGTCGCGGTATTAAAAGACTCTGTTTGGGTGTTTATTTTAACACATTTCGCTCGTGTATAACGGCCGAGATGAAAAACATTCCCCTGCGTTTCATTATTTGAGTTATTTTTAGACTTCGCTCAACCTGCCGTCTGGAGCAAGTGTTTACTCCGCTGGCTTACTTACGTACAATGGTGTTCACATTATTACTCCTTATTAGGTCTCCCTCGTAAACCGAATCCCTATTAGACGGTTGCGTCGCTTGTGCAACGCAACCGACGCGAGGTATTTTGTATTATTAAATCATTTTGACACACCAATCCTCAATCCTGCATTAGCCGGTGCAATTAAAACGAAAAAAGAATGAATGTATCACGATATGTTACCCGCGCTGGTAGGTATTGCGTCGACTATTACTCAAATCAATTTGGACGGTTTTGTCGGGTCTGCCGCGGCGCAATCAATGTTAGAAGCCAGTGTTGCTTTCCTCAAAAAAAACATTGAATATTAATGTTCACGACTCTGTAACGTCGAAAGCATTAAATGTGAAGTCGTATGTTAAATAAATGAGACTCATCTCGAACTTATTTAATTGATTACTGGCACAACACGTTCCCGCTTTACATAACAGCCATTACCTGGTGAAACATAAACTGATTCGAAATTCGAATCTCGTTTGGATGCGTTCGCGTTCACATGTTTTATTTATTTGTTGGTAATTGTTAATTGACAAACGGTCATGAAGCTTAGCGCCTCTAAAAGGTGTTCTTTAAGCATCAATCAGAGAGTCATCGCGCCAAATAGCCGGGAGACATTATAAAATATGAGTTATTCGGTAGTCGGTAAGCATTATTTAATTGTTGGGCTGCGGTGCGCCCGCGGCGGCGCGCGTCCCGTTCTCCGTTTTTTACAAACCTAATTGTTTAATTTACCGTTTAAACTAAACCATTGAGAAGACGCGCACGCCATATTTAGATCTGCATCTAAATTACGCTGCTACTTTACGAGGTATAAACAAAACAGTAAGCCACAATTTATCATAATCCGTGCTACTATAACTCGTTCCATAAACAATACATCAACTCGATAACAAAAAAGGGGATGTTTAGAGTGCCCGTAACTTTTTAGAAGGATTTTTTGTTCCGCTCCTACCTGGTGTCGAACCACGTGGATGTGTGAAGAGTTCGCTGCGTCTCTGTCGGGCCGGTATGGTCAGAGCGAGACGGAGGATGACTTGTTTTACACGTTCTTATAAAATCCAACCCCTGTCATATACCGTGGCAGGAAGTCTGGTGAAATCTGGTGTCTTTACCGCAAGCTTTGTTTAAACGGGGGTAAGTTGTGACAGACAGACCTACCGACGGCGCGATAAGATTCATTTGAATGCCCCATTGTTCTTAATTCAAATTCTTCAAAATTAACAACTCGAACGATAAAGCTTGATATTCGTGGGAATCTCCGTTTATCACTCAATTTGTATAATTATTGCGTTTTTATGAGCATTAATTTGCTTAATATATTTTACGAGATCATCGACGTACCTGCGACTGATTACTTAAGGCTTTATTATCATCGAGTCGATTATTTAAGATTCGGATCACGTCGGCTTTTAATGACTGCAGGAGCCACAGTAAACTTTTATGAATCTAATTTATAGCGCAGCCCATCAAATAATCAATTAGATCGAAAGTGCACAGGAAATTATTTTTTGTTTTTTTATTAACTGGCTACACCGTGGTCGTCCATACTGGGGTAATGATTCGCTAAGACACGCCCGCCATAACTTAATATCTACCACTTCCTTCCGATACCTTATAAATAACGCTGGCTCCTTCGAATTCAACACTCGTCTATCGAAATGAAAAGTGAGTTAAGTACGTCTAAGTAGATGTCATACGAAATAATGTGCACCCGCGTTCAGAAAATGTGCATTTCCCGCATTAGTGTTATAGTTGACCCCACATGCAACGACCAACTGCACGTATTAATATACAAGGGTTGAACTACCCCGGAGGGCTACAAAAACTCGCTATTATTACCCACAAACTAACAAAAAAACACTCGGAATCCAAGTCGTTTAGCTGACGAGCGCTTATCTATCAACATCGGGAGCCAAATCGATCACATATTTCATCCAAAATTTTGATCTTGGCAGGCTGTAAAAAAAAACGTTCAAAACAATGCGTGGGGCGGAGAACATTTGACAGTTCTAAATACGAATTTTTGAATTGCGCTCAGCGGTGCGTTCGAAATTCGAATCGGGTTAAGGGTGTCACCGCGTACAGTCACCCCACATGCTCGCAACCCCATTTTTGAGCGACCTACATAGTGTCCAGTAAAACCGTTAATGTCTCGTCTGGATCGATACATCACGGACAGTTGTGCAAATACTCAACCTATTTGAGGATTACATCTTGGGGGTGTCGAAAGCTGTATCACTTACGGCACTAGCTCCTTGTTTGTCCTGTCACCATGATATTGATAAATGGCCCCAACCACGAAGTGTAGACACATTTATGTCGTTGCTTTTATTACTAATCTCCATAAATGGTGTCTGACCGTTATTAGTTGAAAATTGAAATTCTCCGTGTCTGCTCCGCCATTAGCTTGGTTTTAATGTAGTTTACCTGTGTATTAACGCTGTGTTTTGTTTCAGGTGCTGACGTCCGGGTCCTTCGAACTTAGGATAAAAAGTTTTACGAACTCGTTGGGTAGGTTAAGTAGTGGCCAGTGCTGTGATGGTTCGTCTAGTAGTAGTGAAGCGCCGTGCTTGGCGCCGTGCAGGACTAAATTCCGCGTGTGCCTCAAGATTTACCAAGCCAATATCGATACGACATCGCCTTGTACCTTTGGTGATATCACGACCCCAGTGCTCGGAGGAAACTCATTGGATGTGCCCAACCTTAACGTGGAAGGATTCAGCAACCCCATCGTCTTCCCGTTCGACTTCACGTGGCCGGTGAGTACGATTTTATATCCTCCAAGACTTGTTTCATAAACAAACCGACACTCCATTAATTTTGTAAGCAATAGTAAAATCAATACATCGTAAAAGAAGCATTAAGTAGCAACCCTACATCAATAAATCAATGCCGCTGATGTTACCAACATTCAAATTCCAATAATCCACACGAAGGCCGATGCGTCCCGGCCGCCGTAAATAATAGTAAAAAAGAAATTACGGGATTCTGTATTCAAATTTGACAGAAGCGATGACGATAAGAATACTTGATGGTTTAACGAGCGACCGCGTGGGACGATTACAGCGTTCAATGGTTCATTTTTAATTAATTATGAAGTCGCGTCCGTACGACCGTGTGTTATTAGAGGCAGTTCTCGGCTAACCTTCATTGTGGCTGCGTTCTCATCTCCCGGCCGATTACCTGCTTAGTGCAGAGGCCGGGATCGTGATTCGATATTGTAATTACGTGTTATTTATTTACAGATCTCTTAGATCTCGCGTTCAAGGATAACGGACATCTTAATTGGGCCTAAGTTACGGTTGTTTCGCTGCGTGGATTGTCTGCCCGTGTGTCCACTCGAGGTTTCGTTTCGAGTGCTGTTTGTATTCTGTTTAGCGGCCCGCCTCAAATGTCGTACCGACTCGTAATGTTTGAGCAAACAGTCGCTCCTAAGCTCGCCCGGCTGCTTGCACAAGCGACCATCTGGAGAAAAACGTGGCATGTGGTAACCAAAGAAACTGCAGGTAGAACGTAACGCACACCGAAATTTAAGACTTTTTCTAATCGTGGATACACGTCCGGTATCTCCGCTGACAGTATCGTTCCGAATGAATTGATGCTAAATTGAAACTTCCTGTTTAAATTCTCATAGAGTCCTATTGCCAGACATATGGCATAGCGACATGCGATCAGCCGCAGCGAGCGAAAGCCGCGCGAAATGATCCTGTCTATCGGGCTTCGGAAGCGACAGTGACAGGTAAAGCTCTCGATAGCCGCTGTCAAATTCACACCATATGCCCTTTATCTCACTCGATAGGAGCTCGACGTGGAAACATCTCCCATATGCCATGACGCCCCATATGTTCTGCTCGGCCGGATTCTTTGTAATGTCGCCGGATTCTTTGTAATGTCTGAGGAAATACTCGATACTCGTCACGACCTTTGCCGATCGTGCTGTAGATGGGTGCGTCGCATTAAAGTATACCGTCCGCCCTAAGGAGCATTATTAGCTGTGTTTTTTCTCACAATGAGGTCATCGTCGGACCGAGAAGAGCCTGTTTTACGAGGCATATCGTTCGCACGAATAAATATGTACGCGTAATGTTGGTATATGCGGTGTACACGCTCCTCCGCGCAGCCATCGTGACTCGCCGAGCAGGTGAACGGCGCTCGCTTCAAAAAGGATCGGTGGCGTTCGATTTTCGAAATTGACATTTAATTTTATCATCGGCGAGACGTGTCGATGGCCAGCATCACAATATTTTGAAACGCGATCCGCTCCGCGCGGCTGCCGGCTAACGGTCGCGCTCGTGTTACAAGATTACAACCCTGGAACGGGAGAGTCGATTTCGTCACAACAGCCTCCGAACTTTTATCTGATCCCCCGTGAAAACCCGAGCCCGGCGCGATGTGACCCGCCGATAATAGGTCATGAGCATATTAATATTACTGACAACATCGAACAGTGAAATTACAAGTACGGCGTGCGCGTTAACGACGCATAGAAACGATTTATCATCCGTTTAAAGAAAGAGATGGCTCACTCCAAAAAGAAATCTCATTTGTATTCAGCCGCTCGGCTCGGCGGCGGAGTTTCATTTATTTTACTCTTAAACAATTTGTGTTTGTAAATCACAAGTTTTATATTGTAATGCGGCTTTGTGCGGCCCGTTAGCCGGTCCGGATGTCACGAGCGCGCGAGCGAGTCGCCGCACGTCGCGTGTAGAGCAGCTTTAATTGTTACGTGGCGGGTTGCGCTCGCGCCCCGGGCTAATTGCGCGGGATCGCTCCCGGACCACGGCCCATTCATTCATCCAGGACCGTTACTCGCCGCCATTTTAATGTTGACGCAATTATGTAGGTATTTCAAAGGGAAGCACCTGCGGACCCCGAGAGCCAAATGTCAAAGGGTGCTTCCGCGCAAGACGCGCGGCCCGCGTACCGGCCGTGAACTATACTTTTTATGGATTCACTATAGATCCGTATTGCTTTAGACATTACTCATCTATGGCTGGGTTTATCTTGATAAATCGACTCGCATTGTTGTTAAGTCTCATCGATAAAAACTGGTCAAAAGTTAATTTGAATTGTTGTTACTTCGGTAATTAATTGTACGCGATTCGTTTCGGCGATTTGTAATCGACACAGAAAAAACATCGCATGTCTCAATTCCGTTTACGCGTTTACAAGCTGGCAACACACTTTGAGTGCTTAATTCGGCTGAGAAGGAAACATAAATTCAAATTTTGGAGCGCATTCGAAACTTTATCTGCCGCAGCCCTATAACGGAAAGCATTAGGCATTTTCTCTCGCGTATTAACAAATGTGAGATTTAAAGTAGCGTGCTTCAACTTAATTAAGGTTAATTAAATCAGAGCTAGTTATACTCATATTTGTGTTTTTATACTTTATACATTTTTTATGTGTCTATTCGGATCGGCCGAGCGCGACGTTCCCAGCCACGCGGGGGGTAACAGCTACAATTGGTCAATTGTGATCTCTCAAACCTAATCTACCAAACATGATTCTTTATGGGAAAATATCTATTGACTTTTGCTTTAACACTGGCCGAAAGAAAGTCAAAAAGAAATGTTAACAAATGTCCGTTGTGTTGTAAACATATTCCCTGAAGTTTGAAGACTAAAGACGTGTGATTAATGGCGTTGTCTAGTGGGGAAACGTTTATCGCAGCAGAACAAGCGACCAGCGGCGTAACTAACACAAGAGATTGTTACTCACTTTGCATGTTTCGTCAATAGTTTCACGCTCCAAATATGCTCGTATGTAATTTTGCATTTCAATGAAAGTAGATAATCCTCAGTAGGCCGGTAAGGAAACGAATGCCTTGTGAGGAAATTAAAAGAAAAGCGAGCGTCAGAGCGTTCGAGTTTCGAAGAAGTTAGCGTTTCAATGACGTCAGGCCGCAATTCGAATTTCAAAACAATAGTACGGTAACGCACACGCCAGCGCTGCAGCGCATTGTCGGCGTGTGAACGCAGCCACTTCTTGCGCCCCTAACGGCTTCTCCATTAGAAAGTAATTAACAATACACTTCACGTCGCATAAAAACGCTCCGCACCTACGAATTCGAACACAAAACTTGGATGGAATCGTCCATAATTACGATCGAATTGTAATCGGTTACACGGGCTGCATTGTTATTCAGCGGGCGAGTCGTTACATAAGCTACATACACGAAAAACGGAAAACGTTGCCTTCGCACGGATCATCGACTCGTTACCTCACATCGGGCTGCTAGTATCTATAGTGCACTCGCCGCTTTGTATTAAGCTGCTGGCCGCACTTCCGTCTACCAACTTTTTACAGCGGAGAGCGCTCTCAATAATTTCCTTTATCTCAATCCGCTCGCGCCGGGAACCTCTTAAAATACTTACCCCTACATCCGCTTCTTTTAATAAAGTCTGCCGAAGCCACGGAATGCCGCGCGCGGCTCTTCTCGTCGACACCGTCTTTATCTCGCGCTGGCAATTAAAACCCCCACAAAAAGCACCGCGAAACCAAATTCCCCGTAAAAGTAGATTGACGAGCATCACGTACGCCATTGCAAATCAACTTGAATCACAATTTCATAAGTTTCAAATTTAAACAATCGGAGCGTGTATAATTGCCGCGCACCGGTTGCATTGTTCGGAGCCACTGCACAGGTATTCAGCAACCTTATCAATTAACGGCGGGTTTTCTACTGAATCCGCCTAAATAAACTACCGCACAATAGCGCCGCGGCTCGGTTATGCCCGCCTTCCGGGTGCTGAAACAACAATCCCACGTCGACACTTCCAAACTTCAGATTGTGATTAGTCATAGACAAGAGATAAAGAAAATAAGCTCATCAACAGAGTGAATAGACAATAAAGTTTACCGGTCTTGTTATTACGGCCGTCTCGGCCCGAACGCTAAAGAAAACACTCCTTTTTCAAATGGACGCTCGTTTACGGTCAGATTCTGACGTTTTAATTGCGTCTCTCCAAACATTTACGGCCGCTAGTAAAGTTGTTCAAAGAGCCCGATTTATACTTAATTTAATACTAGCCGAAAAGTTCGCGCGGGTTTTTTGTTGCACCCACAAAAGGCGGGATTAGACCGAACTATGCAATGTCAATCAAATTTGAAATTAAGAACGGAGACTCGGTCGCGTTCCGAAATTGAATCAGTCTCCGTTTTAGGCCGCGTTCCATTTTTATTAGTTCACGGCGGCGGTCGTTCGGGTGCGTTCTCACGTCCGCGAGGGCGCGACGAGCCCTCAAATCTGCACTGATGAAATACCTCGCATTCCTGGCTTTATTCATCACACGCGCTTAGCTTCTAGGAATCCGGAGTCGCATCGGCGCGCATTCTCCGCCGTATCTGCGGAATAAGCCCCTCTCATTATTTAGTCTGAGAAGCGTTGCACTTAGTATTTACAGCGCTCGCAGACGTGTCAAAGGCCAATCACAGTTAACAACTATTAATCCGTAGATTAGAGTTCGGGCGACCGTTTCACATGGGGCCGTATCATTGGTGGCGATTGCATCTCGATGTCCTATTGAAGATTCCACTCCGGGAGCGTTCGTGGAACTCGCGTCTCTATTGTTGATCCGCTAGATTAGCCGGTTATCGCTCTTCTTGTGATTGTAAGGCACTCTTAAGTTTATTTCCATTCGCTGCGACCGTGACTGGAGTACAAACGCGTCACTTTTCTATGTATTACTCATCGCGCGGTGTAGGTAAGCCTGTCTAGTTTACTGTTCTCATGGTATGCAAAGTAGATTAACGAAACCAGTTGGGATTTGGCTCGCGCGGCAGAGTTCCGTAGATTCTCATGCCCGAACAATTGGTACTAATTGAATTAACTCTTAAACTAAAGTAAACACTCGAGGTTAACACTGTTAAGGTCAATTTGGAAGCACAATCTTTACAATCGTGTGTTCGTCTTAATTTAGGTGTGTCACGAGTTTCCACCGCCGCGGGCCCCTGCTATAAAACACCGCCGGAGATCATGTCGAAACTTGTATAAAGAGGCTGTCCACGCATCATCTTCAAATCCGGATGAACTGATAATGAGTTGTTTATTTTTAATGCGGTTTCTCGTACCCTTCTCAGGGTCTTATCGCCCGATCTACGGAGCTATCTGCCTCCCAAAATTTGTTGACTCCGAATTTTAGTTTTTTAATTCCTAAATGCTTCATTCAAATCATTCCGTTGTTTATTGCTGACATTTTCATGTTTGGGAATTTTGGGATTCTTGCGAGCGGCGGATGCCTCGGGAAATTAAAGGTTCGTTTCGTTTTTCACTTTGGCGAGCATTCGGGGCCGAATTCTTGCGAAGAAGTCGCTTTTTTCGCGATGATTGTAATTGAGGGCAATAAATTGTTAATGTCTGACTTATTTCGTGTCGTCGTACTGACCGGTCGTCGGTGAAAAAAGCGGTTACGCCCGTTTTTGTGTCTCATAGTTTATGCGGCAATTAATCCGCTCTTAATAACGGTCTAAACACTCGGTTAATTTTTCTCTGGTGTTTGCTTTCTTGCTAACCGATTGCGGTAACGCTGCGGGCTTTATTATCGCCTCGGTTTATTGGTTAATTTTTATGATTGGCGTGTGAAAATGTTTAACAAGTCGAATTTATTGCTTAAGTAATGCTTTCAGTTTGCAACGGTTTTCGCAGTCCTCGCCAAATAACAGCTACCCGTTTACCGCAGTTTATCATTATTAATATTACACGCGTTCAAAGTGATTTTTGAAAGCTTTTTAATTTATCGAGTGCCGAATGCACACTTCGGACCGCAAGAGACATAAAATATGATTCGTTACCACTAAATTGAAATCTAACGCGGGTATTAAACGAACGCATTAAATCTTTACAATTGGACTCCTTCCAAACGTTCAACTTTATCCAAGTGATTTATTTTGACGTTTCTTTTACAAATTTTAAGTGCTTGAAATCCGTTTGCATTAAGCATTCCATTTTCGAATACAAACAAAGGATTTCTCTCGTTTAACAATTTGAATTTGGAACGCCCGCCGTAGGTTCACATAGGCCGCGAGGTCGCCGCTTGAGAACGTCTCACTTGTGTGCATGTACGGCGCGACGTGCTCGTAGTCGCTAGCGCAAGGATAACCCGGCTATGTTGGAATGCACTCGAGTGTAAACACGGCGCGCAGTCGCGGCCGGGTAGGCAGAGAGAGGCTTCGGCGGTACTCGCGTTTAACACGAAACTGCTTAGCATTCCGACCGAATGCACGTGTACTGTCGCCAATAAACCGACGACCTGGATACTTTTTGTGGGAGAATATTTGAACAGGAAATCTCCCATTCACACGACATTTATCGCGGCTAATACCTCATACTATTTTATTGCAACAAAAAGGACCCATTGCGAGTCGTGCGCAGGTCAACGCACGGCCGGCCGGCCATGCCGAAATAGAAGGAAGATAAATTTAATTAAAAGCATTAATAATCCGAATTAAACGCTCTCGAAACGCTTTAATAATGAAACACGTTACGCGTCCTGCAGAGTATTATCGGCCAGACGTTGGAAATTTGCATATCTTTTAATTTGACGTATGGAGCGGCGTCGCTACAAAAAGGCTAAATCTAATTTGCGAGGGCAATGAGTGGGATTGCAGACCTTACGTGAGTCATTTTAAGCATTACAAGATCAGTTAGGTGCCGGCGCTGTCTGGGTGCATCGAAAAACCTGTCCCAGCGGCGCACGGAGCAACAAAGTGTGAAATATGAAATCACGACTCTTCCACTTGTCGGTGTTTGCGTTCCAAATATTTCCTCGTGTCGAAACGAGACTCGAAAGCGGGGCCTAATACGCTTTTCCTGATGTTTTATGAATACTTTCGATGTAAGGTAAAGAGTGGAACGAATAATCGGATCGGCCGCGGCCTTGTTCCATTTTGTCTACCTGAAGTCGAAACGGCCATGTCAGCGGAGAGTGACGCGTTGGGTAACGGCTGAAACAATGCAGGCCACATCTGTTGCAGTTTTTACCCGCATTTGTTTCGTTTAACAAACAACAATGGCCAGCAACACGTGTCACGAGGCTGCTAAAACCCGGACACCTGACCGCTTTTGTCCTAGCAGTCCTAAGTCGTAAAGATCCCAAACAGATGCCGCTCAACGAGCCCAACGTCCAAACGAGCCTCAATACGGGTCCGTTCCCACGTATCCTTGCATCGGGCATTTTAATTAATAACAAAATAACCTCGGAACGGGCTCCGATATGGAAGTAGCCTCTTTGGGCACCCTCATAAAACGATTATCAAATAATTCCCCAGCATTCAGACCGCATCATATCAGTCTATTGCTTCGTTTAAGACGGTTATACAATTTAACGCTTCGCGTTCAGACATAGGATTAATGCGTCGTGATACGGCGGGCGGTGTTTATTGTTTAACTCATAAAAATAACATTCAATATTTTCGAAAATACATAAAATTCTAATTTGGCACGGTAATCGACGCGCCGGCGACTCGACTTTTAAAAATTGGGACGGACATCGCATCGATCGTCAGTAATCATAAGTTCATAAGTAAAGCTTGAGCACGTTTCCTTCCGCGGCTAGGCAACAAGTCTATGCTCTGTAAGGCACTGCCAGCTCGACGCTTATAAAGGCTACCTGCACACGTACGCTTACGTCGGCCGCTTTTTATGGCCGTCGAGAGTCACTGTCGTGGGAACCGGCATACACTTACGCCGCCACAGCTGACCGAAATGCGCTCTCCATACTCGATTAACAAATCAATACGACTTCTACTACGGCTTACCATATTCGATCGGTTACGCGCAGCACAAATCATAATGTATTTTGACAACGGGCCGTGTTTCGCTCCTTATTCATACAGGTATTAAGGTGACGTTTGAGGCGATAAAAGGACTCGCGGATAAGGTTCAAAGTCGCTCGCCCCCGCGGCTGCTTAGTATGCAGCGACGCGATAAGACGTCCGCTCGTATTGTCCAAGTATTTAACGTCGCTCGTTATAATTTCGTCAAAACCCAACACCATTTCTTAATTGAGAGCCGGTCGATAAGCTAAAAAAACTTATGAATAAGTAAACGCGTCTCGAGAAGTAAACAGCGCGCCCGTGTGAGGTGCTTTGAGAAACGATGATTTCTCGTATTGATTTCTAGTGACAATAATCATTGTTCGTTAGAGACGCATAGGAACCGACCTATGCAAATATGTCATTGTTCAGTCGCGTGGTGGCCATGCAGATAGTGTTTTCATTCTGTTAATTGGTGGCGACATCTGTCGGAGAAACTGAATCACTCCTTGGCCGGTGATGAGCGAGTCAAGCGGGTGACCCCGCGTCCGGCCGCCCAGCTGCCCGTGACGCGCTAATTATGCAGCCCCCTCCAAGATTTCATACGCCATTAAGTCCTTTACAAACGTCTCCGCCAAAACTTAATTGGCCACGTCTGATAATCCTTTAACGACCCCAAAGTCCACATTTGATCTTGTAAATTGTTTCTTAACGAGTACGGATTCGATTCTCGTAATTAAAGTTCGATTAGTGAACTGTTAAAGGTCGGGAACAGCGCGGCTTCGGGTCGTGCGCGGGCGCCGATGCAACCTCGATCCGTGGTTATGCTTCAAACAACCGGTTCCTCGTCGGGAGAAATTTTCATAACCCGAGATGCTAGCATTCCGAGGCACTGAAAGCGCTCGAAAAACAGCGAGTACGGCGATTTGCATGCTACTTTCTCAGGCTCAAATTTTTGCGAGAGCGGAACTGGAGCGTCGTCGCCCATAAAAGCCATTGATAAGTCGCGGCGCAGGCGCCTCGAAGGTGTTGACTCGTCGCGTTATCGTCTATAATCGATTTTCGACTGCCGTTTCGCCTTGTGTAAACATGGACAAAATGTCAATAGCTCCCTATCTGATACGCGTAACTATTTTTTACGGCACGACACCATTACGGAGTCCCATATTGGGCACATTAAATTGTAACCGAGTCGCCACGAGCTCATTGCGTTTGTATTATTTTTAGCGTTTATTAAAAACCATTTCGCTGCCATCTGCTCCCGCGTTCACCTGTCTATGCGCGGCCTGCGCCGGCGCCGACCGCGGCCCGACCGCCTCGTAAACTAAAGGAAATATTTGTACTGCCGGCCGGCGCGCCCATTTTTAAAGGTCTCGTTTTTAAAGATGCATTATCTTGATTAATTGCATTGACATGAAAATCTCGTTTGTTTGTGTGTGAAGCCGTGTTTTAATGGACAATTTTCTGTTTTCAGGGCACTTTCTCGCTCATAGTCGAAGCGTGGCACGACACCAACGAGACGTCGAGATCTGACGGTGAGTGTAATGAGTGTGATAAGCCGTGATCGTGAAAATCGATGGCCTTTTGTAAAATTCCAATCACGTCTGTCACGAGCGCTCACATTGAGGTTTCACTGTAATTCTGGGTGTTTATCGTGCATTTAACGGACAGCATGTATATTTGAATGCTCATATTATCATATCGTGGAAGACAAAAATGTTCCCATGGCGCGGGCGATTGGCGTGCGGGGCACGCGGCGCCGCGCGTGAGCCGCTTCGCAATGCGCGCTATTCTAATAAACTCAGCCTTCTGTAGGACGAAAATTTAGTAGAAATGTTCTAATATATTCCAGTGGCCGTTGAGCTGTCGCCTCGCTACTTAGCGCAGGAAAACAACCCGCGCGCGGACCGTTCTGCTTTCGTGACCATTTTATGAGCGCGCGCCTCTCGAGCACGCCACAAATTACAGATGCCATGTGCACAAATAAATAGTTTCGATTATTATCGTTTGATTTACATTCGAAGAACGATCGGATCGATAAGTTCGGCACGGATATTACTCGGGTCTAAATGCCCAATAAAGATTCGACAGCGGTTCACCGTGCATGCGACATGGCGTGACCGAAAAAACGATCCCGAATGAATCGTACCGCCGACGTAAATACATCATCGAGGTAATTCGCTGAGCTTCCATATTACCGCCGCGGCACACAAACCCGAAATATGACAACTGACAATATAATGCGCCGGCAACGTCACGGTTCAAGCTGCGGGCTCGGAGACATTCCAAAGACGATCGTAAATAAAGACTTAAATTCGCGTCTGCATTGCTTTTTTATGAACGCGCCAGATTCGATTTTCAAAAACATAATATTTAATGGCGGACGCGAAAACTGCCGTCCGCCCACTTCTTAATTAGATTTTCATCCCGCTGCACTCTGACCGACATAATTACTACTCCTGACCGAATAACAAAAAACTCGGGTGATTTACTTAGAGGAGATTTGGAGATACGGGGAGGTGTATCTACGAGCCGGTTTACCGAAAATCATTAGCCTCAAGTGGATAGCGGAGGTCGGGCATGTTTTAATGCGGCGCGGGAGCGATGGGCGGCGCTCGCCACTACCGAGAAATGTTACCAACAGAAATCTAATCAACCGTAATAACAGGTTACACGCACGCCGTTTGTGCTCACTTACTATCGACTCACCGGCTAATGCTTAATTAAATCACATTCGGTTTTTGTCTAATGCAGCGAACAGCTGCATCGCAACGATCGCTCGTAGCCCCCGAACTGTCCTGTAATTTTTATGCAAACGTAATCTTCGTGCCGGAGAATAGCGACGTCGACTTAAAAGAATCCAATATATCATAGATAAACACCCAATTGTGCGGAGACGGTTGTGCTGGCTCACGGCGACGCATAAAGGGATTCTTGCGCTAAACAAACAAGTACAATGGCTCGGCTCTGGCGAATCTGATGTCTCGTTCTTCACCGAAATCTTTTGTGCCCGGGGGAGCGCACCTGGCCGCTAACGGGCCGCGCCGCGAGGAACACCTCCCGGGGAAATCATTTTTTAGTTTACACTTCATCTTTCGTCGTAGGGCTTGAGGCGGGTAAAAAATCACGGAAGACGCGCCGGAAGGTTCAATTTATGATTCAACAGGCCCTCAGGAAGCGCCGACGACAGACGCCGAGCACATGCTCCTGGATAATAGGAGGGCACACTCCACTGTCTCGCCGGCTTTGTTTACGCGCTGCTGCGTACGATTATTGCACTGCTTCGATTTACACCTCCGTATAGGTGGGACCGGAAAAAAGAGCGTGTGAAAAGTATCGATAAGAGATTCGTAGTGGCAATTACTCGTCTGGGCAGTGCGTCGCCGCGGGCGGACGCTACCGCTGACATTACACGGCCGAGATGCGATTATCGATACAGTTATGTTGTGACGGGACTCGCTTATCTCGTTATCCGGCGTGCATTATTAGTCAATTCATTACTAGCCGTGCTCCGGACGCTTCCCAGAGCTCTCTCTCATCTTTATGATTACTCGCGTTTAATTGGCTTTCTCAAAGGTTAAGCGCTCCTCTGCCGCTGGAAATATAACGTCTACATTGCGCAATCCTCCGCATTCATCGGATTCCCCGCGCGGAACGAAAATGCCCATTTTCTCACAAAACAATGGGGAATTTAAAACGCGAGCCGTCCCCTGTCGCGGTGCGCGAAATCTCTTAAACAATGAGAAATATCATTTAAGTTCAGTTTGACTGCTTAATAGTTTAAGCGCGGCGTGCGAGCGGGGAGTTATTTATCTAGCGCGACGCGAGCGCGCCTCCGCGCCGAATGCTCGCCGAGTGGACAGTTTTATAAACAAAAGGAGTGCGTCGTGTGTGTACATAATCCATTCATGAGATGCCTTTTCCCACAACGAGCGGGCGGGAGTGGGGCGCGGCAGGTGCCGGCAGGTGCCGTCGCTTCGGGCGCGGCGACACCACGATTTCGATTTCGTTCCGTCGCCATCGCTCACTAATTAGAGCATCGTCTAGTGATCCAGGGCAGCGATCGATAGTTGTCAGTCCGCAGCGTAATGAAGGCGCATCCGGCCGGCGTCGGTCGCGGCGGAAGCGTCGCGTGATCGCGCCCAAATCGCGCAGCATCCCGCCACCGATAGCGCCCGAATTATCGGTTATTTCGCTTTCTTTTGTTTTTGTTTATCGCCGTTTGCCGGCCGGCTTCGCTCTCGTTTATTTGTATTGACCTCTGCGCGTAATTACATGGTATCTGCCGAGCGGCCGGCCACGTACCGCAGTCGTCCTTAAATATGTTATTTATTTGTGAATCGGAATTACATTAATAGACGCGATAGCCGTACACCTTCATTTAATATCGTTACGGCTCCGAATTGGGATAATGGATGTAATTTGTGCGGTTGTTTCGTACGGAACGGACCGTTGGTAACGTTTTGACGTCGAGTAATCGGCTCTATGCAGAACAGAAACGTCTTAACGCATTCGCAATTTTCCAACAAATTGCTTAGCCATTCGGATGTTCAGGGTTCGCACTAGTCGGCTAATATCCAGCCTCGGATCGTTAAAGCATCTATAATCTACAATATTTGCCAAGAATCAGTCTTTTGCTTTGAACTTTTACAGTATAATCAATCCACATTGTTTTACAAAATCGTGCAGAAACAGGTCTCGGCTGAGAGCCGGGCGGGCGCGATGCGCAGCCCTGTGCTCGCCCACTGCGCGGTTGCCATAATTCTCTGCTCACATTCGAGCTAAATTGCAAGCGGCTCTCGCGCAGTTCCCACACATCATTTTTCTAATTCCCTCCGAACTCTGCACTTCGCTTTAATAATGCTTCTCGGAAACATCTATCATATTACACATAGCGCATGTTTACCGCTTCTACGATTTCCTTTGTCAACAAATACTGAACGAGCTACTAATACGGCCCTTGTTTTATACTCACCAATCAATAACTGACATTTTTCACCGTCCGCTCGAATCGATCGGCTTCGAATAAATTGATATTTATTGTCGACTGATTATATTTTCGTTAGCTAGGCAGGCTGGGGCACCGCGTATGCTAGCCGTTTTATCTTTTAGATTTATTGGACAGATACGATCGGTGTAAGCGTACACCGGACCGGTAAATCGTGTGCACTATGCGCTATTCCGGCACCGAGTTGCGATTATCGACGCAATATTACGGATCATCGAGTAACGCACTCGTTATTTGTAAACAAAGGACGGCCGCGCGGCGATCGGAGATAGCTCGCTCCATCTCAGCCCTTTATCGCTGACACACCGAAACAAAAAACAATCGGGCCTCGAATACCATACGCCACGAAATTAGTCGGATCGATCGTTTTTATATACCTTTTAATTTTGTTTCGCGTCTGGTTTAATTTTATCTGCTGTCGGGATTACCGGCTTAGGAATGTACCATCGAGCGCGGCAACAAGACTAAAAAGCCGCACAGAGAAATAAATAAAGGTAGGACTGGTCGAGGCTGCTGATGAATGGGCTGGCAGTTTTTTAAATCAGTGCGGGTAGTTTTCGCAGCGTTTTTGTTACGTAATGCCTATCCGTTTCAGTTTTTGTTGGGCACTGCACTGTAACTCGAGTCAACTGGTTATGAAGAATGTAGTTAAAAGTTCCAATCAATCACGCGGCGGCGCGGCCAGAATCACGTCGATGCGGTCTCGGTAGAATGCGGGCGTGAAGGCGACAGGTCAATTTACTTATGCCACTGTTTCCCACGCTGATAAACCAACAGGAACTCGGTTAATTCAATTAATGCCGTCATTATTCGTGGATTCCCCTTTGTCAAGCCGGGATACTTTCTGAGATAAAATGCTTCGCGATGCGCGATCTCTGAAGTCTTAATTTATGGGTTTTCATGATCATGACTTTGTGCTGAGTATTGTTTTTAAGCGCTTGATTTCATTTTAATTATGGATTGAATATATGAACCATGAAGCATGAAGGTACAAATAAAACAGGCAATTCCTGTGCTTATGTATATATGTATATGTTATTATCGTCGCCAAGCAACAGCTGTTTTATAAAAATACGTATCTTTAGTATCTTACGTTTATCTAAAAAGCTGTATGTGCCCTTACATTTGCCTTAATATCGTTCATAGCCTGGGCTATTGAAATCGATTCCTTATATACCATACTTGGAAAACGCAGATGTCTGGGTATCGATTATTAAATATACACTACAAATAAATACATACAGTACCGAGTGTACCTCCTTGTATCCTATTGTGTTAGAGAAGTTTACGAAATGTATAAGAGATCCAACTGTCAAAGCAATCTTATGCATCTTTTCTCGTTTTTTAGATGCCCTAAATATGCGTTTCGATGGGAAAATCCCTTTGTCCAAAAAAAAAAAAGAAAGACAGATTCTATAAATAAATACGGAATGTTCTAGCAACTCGAAAAAAAACTAACGCGCTTTTTTCTTCTTCCAGACACTTTAATAGCCCGCATGACGAAGCAGAGTATAGCCGACGTCGGAGCACCCTGGGTGGAGGAGGACCAGCATTGGGGCTCCGGGGCGCATCTCCGGCTGTCCTACCGGGTCAACTGCGCGCCCTTCTACTACGGCTCGGGCTGCGAAGTCCTTTGCAGGCCTCGGGACGATGCCTTCGGACACTACAGCTGCTCTCCTGCCGGCGAAATCGTCTGCAAAGCTGGCTGGACGGGGGACTATTGTTCTAAACGTAAGTTTTTTTTTTTTTTTCGATAAAGCTTACGAGCGAAAGCCATACAGTAATGATTTTTCATTTTATCATCTAATGGACCCCGAGTTATTACCTTTTTACGCATTGAGGTTATTTAGTGTTAACATTAACTACGCTGTTAATCGCATTATATTAATTGGCTTTGGTGCTAAAAACTTTACGACCTTTCGTTGTTTTAAACACTTTTAAACTGTCGCGATTTAAAGTTAAAGCGATAAAACGCGAGACGCTTAGGTTTACGTTCGGAAAACAATCATGCTTCGCTTGGTAACGATCATTGATAGATTACTGCCTAAAAAAGAATCCAACTTTTACTGTAAAGGTTTATAAAGAGTGTAATTAGGGCAGTGCTTCAAACGGTCTAAGGACGTTACGTAGGCTTCGCAGAGGACAAATGGCGCACAATAACTATCTACAGCCTACAATTTGTATACAAAACTGTCAATTTGAATAGGAATTAGCACGAAGCAGGCGTTAGGGGCCCGGATCGAACGGTCCCGCTTCCAAATACAAATTCTAGAACGCAATGTTCCAAATTTGTTTAAATTTCAAATATGTTACGTTCAATTCGCTCTTCCTCATTAGAGCAGTTACGTGACGGTTTTAGAACATCCTCTGGCTAATTGGCGTTGATAGCCTCTATGGCAATACAGATAATGCATTAATTGCCGCAGCAGACTTGCCCGCTTTATTGACAACTACAGTGCTTAAAAAATATGACGTCGTTCGAGCAGCTTTAGTGTCGTTAAGCCGGTTTCACACACTTAAAGAATATGGTTAAGTTTTCATAAAAACTTTACTGCTAAACTAACGTACCTACATGTATGTACCTTATATTCTCCGCTGTTTTTTCCTGTTTATGATAGATGCCATGTGCGAATGGTAATGACTCTAATTATCTGGTGGCATCTCCGCCGTAAATCGTTGCCTTTAATTATTCCAGAGCTAATAATATTAGCCTATGAATATAATTTATAAGGTTACATCCACTTCCTGTGGCCAATGCTCGACCTCCAAGCGAATGACTTGTAATAAATTAACAACTTTTATATTTTTTACATGCTTGAGTTATTTAATGTTTTCGTACACGTATTCGGTTCATAAATTTTTATTAGTAATTGTTTGGGGCAATTAAAATTTCTGGAGTCTAGTTGGAATTTTTAAATTAGTTCCGAAGTAGCTCGGCGTGGTTTCGGCGCGGCCATTTCACTTCCCCGAACGCTGAGGCGGCAGAACGGGCTCGTCATTCACACGGCAGCGTGCGACCGCCTAGTGCGCTGTTTGTCAATCAACGCTCGTTCCTAAACAAAACAAACGCCATCCGTCAATGTCAAACTTTATCAATAATAAGCTGAATTATTGATCGCGAATCTAAGCGTTTGAAACGCTCCTGTCGTATGTTAAACACGGTGTCTCGTGAAACAAAGCGGTGCGTCGAGATGCATTGTGGCGGGCGGATGTCGCGTCGCAATCTCAGCAGCCCCACCTGCCCCGCGTTCCCACACTCCGGCGCCGCAAAAAACGCGAGCGAGACCGCCGCTCTCGCTCGCGCGCGCGCAGGGCTGCCGCCGGCCCGAGGACCTCCCCTGCCGGCCAACGCCAACACCAACCCAAACACTACTCCCCGCAAACCCCGTCCCACAAAGTTCAACGTGTGAAAGCGACGACCATTCGCGAACGCAAAACGATCGTACGCTCAAATGTACAGCAATAAAAGTCTCGCCAGCCCTATCAGTTCGGTTTGTATCGGCGATTACGAAAATGTAAAAGCGAGAGAAGCGGCCATAATGAAATGAAAACAACGCTGTATGCGCGCACACACACAGCCGCGTACGCCGAACCGGGTCAAAAACACTTTTAAACGAGAACTGAACGAACGAAATAAGCTCTGTTCTTGACCGTGTCACGAAACTTGCTCACATCTGCCGAACGGTATCTGCCTTCTGGGAAAGCTTAACGATCCCGAAAACTTATTTGCATGTCCCGAGCGCATTATCCCGTGGGCCCTAATGGCGGGGCGCTCGCGAGAGATCCCTTTACGGCCGCTTAATTTCGCCTAATTGTTAACGAGAGGAGGTTCTCACGAATATTACCTTCTGTTGGATCGCGAATCCCACGCGTTCCCAATTTCCGTGGACAGAAGCAGATGGAGCCGCGAGGGAAGCTACCGCCGAAGGCCGGGGCTGGACCTTGGCTGCACGAAAGCCTTCATTCCGAATCGATACTGCTCAAGCCCATTGATAATAATTAATGGCCCTGCATGACGCCGCGCCGCCGCCCACTTGTGCCCTAATATTAGTTTAGGAGTGTAATTTTTACGACTCCCGTTTTACCTCAAGGGGTCAAGATAAGAGTGGGAGTGCTCTGGAGTGGCTGACGACCGCTCGAGAGTCGCTTTGATCTGCCTTTGTTGCAGCGCCGCCGCCACTACATCCGACTCGTAAACTTTTATTATGAATTTCAATTTAAACGAAAGGTCATGAGAAGTATTTCGTAACTGCCACTTTGATTCTATTCGCGAAAGTGTGAAATGGTCTGAAAGCGAATTGTTTTCAATTTAATTTCCTTTACGGCGGATAATAACAATGGTAATGGAGAGCGCGGGGCCCGGGCGCGGAAGGACTATTTACGGTCCAGGGAAGCGGCAGGCTAATCTCCTTTATTTAGCTCCCGACTCGTCTGAGCTCTCAAATCCTCGGAGCTGACGCCGGCTCCGCTGAAAGCGCTTCCTCGTCCAATTTAGAAAGTGAATAAGCCTCGCATTTGCATTCGACGTGGTTATGAGCAAAATGGCGTCTAGTATTTTTCTAGTGAGGGGAATAGTAACGGTCGAGCGACGGTTAGTAAGTCTCCCCGCGCTATCTGCCCCCTTTGTATTCGCTCCGATAACTTGCCCATGCGCACCCGACCGGTACGACTCCGCGCCGCGCTTCTTACTTCTAAGCACAATTTTTCCGCTGTCGTGTACACTGGCGCATCGGGTTAAGCGACAGCGCGAGCCAGTGCAACGGGCCCGGCAATGCACATCGAAACCGCGCGCGCGCCGCCGCCCGCGGTAGCGTTCCACCAGGGTAAGGTTCGTTCGCTGCACGGCACGTAAATCACACAGTTAACGATGCGCACATATTACGCCAGTCATACATCACGTCGGAGCTAAATATTCATCTTTATAAACCTTTATGGAACATCCCTTCGCCGTTGAATTGCAAGTTTCAATTTATAACTAGAAACTCATATCGCGGCGCACGTTACGGTGTAGTAAAAAGTATTAATTTAAAAGGTCGTAAAGTTTATGGATGGTAGTGGTGGGCCGCGAGATGGATCGTCCGCGCGCGACCTCGCCCCCGGCGGGACGCTAACGAACCTCTCTCTTTGTTGCGCGTCCTCGCGCTCCTGCCGCGCCGCAATCAAACTCATATTTTGTTGAAAACAGTAATCGGCCGCTTCCCCGCGCCGCATCCGCGCGCGGATGTCTTTAAACAAACCATTAGCTCAGCCCTTTGTGCCGCTTTGTCTTTGCGAGGCGCTAACGAGTGTCGTTTTGTTGCAGCGCGCTGCCTGCCGGGCTGCGACGCGGACCACGGCCACTGCCTCAAGCCCGACGAGTGCATGTGAGTATCCACTTCGCACCTTTGTGCTAAGCGCTACAGCCTCCCTCTAAATCATTCATCCTCCTCATTGTTCCGCGCCATGAAAAGCAAACTTTTTAGTCGCTCGTTATCACGTCGCGTCGTCGTTAATTCAGTCTTTGTTGTACACAGCTGCCACTCGGGCTGGGTGGGCGCGCTGTGCGACCAGTGCGAGCGGCACCCGGGCTGCGTGCACGGCACCTGCGCGCGGCCCTGGGACTGCATCTGCGAGGAGGGCTGGGGCGGGCTCTTCTGCAACCAGGACCTCAACTACTGCACCAACCACCGGCCCTGCCTCAACGGGGGCACCTGCCACAACACGGGGCAGGGCCTGTACACGTGCGTGTG
>BHDV01049673.1:258115-276923 GCA_005406045.1 Adoxophyes honmai | reverse complement strand
GCCGCCGCAAGCGGGCAGCGCTTCAAGCGGACGCCGAGGCGCGCGCGCAGAACGCGGCGAACGCGGGCGGGCAGCGCGTTATAAGAAATACCTGGGGCAAGTGCGACGCGCCGCCGCCCGAGTGCCAGAACGCGCACAATGCGGCGGAAGAGTGCAAGCGCAAGACGCTCAACACGGAGTCGGCGGCGCGGCTGCTGGCGGCGCTCGACCCGCGCCTCTCGCGCCTCTCGCAGGACTCCGCCTACTGCGCTAACAGGTGACTACCCTATTTTTTATTTTTTTACTTTGAGATCAAGTTCTGACAATCCTGACTTGATTGGGTAGCTGACTAAAAAAACTATTAAGTCCGTCAGATAGATTACCAACAAACACTCTACCCGTATTTTTTCTTTTATTTGACAATCTAAAAATTACCTACATAAATACAAGGCTCTGAAATTTCGAGTGACGTAATGACGTAATACAATTTTTACTTAAATTTTTACGTCACAAGCCCGAAGTGGGACTCCGAAACTTTAATGATCTACCTTTGTCGATGTTTAATTATTTAATAAACCAAAAAAAAAAACACCAAACTCATATTTTTCCATAATTTAACTAACAAACTAATTACAATGATATTTCAACCCAGTACACAAGCATTGTACGTAATTAAATAAAAACTTTCACATCTGCAACCTTCCAAAAACATAAATTCCTTAGATTCATTTCACAGCTACAATTCTGTCGCACCTGCTTTACCCCTTGTCTTCTTGTTGCAGCGACACGTCGCTAGTGAAGCGCGCGCTGGAAGGCGGAGGGGTGTATGTGTTGGACGACCACTGCCTGCCGCCGACATTCGCCACGCAAGTGTAGTGCTGACATTATCCTATTTATTGACGCTAGTGCGAACCTGGCTGTGCGCCGCGTGTAAATATAGCGTAAAGTGTAAAGTGACATCTGTATAAACGGCTAGTTTAAGTCCCGATGTATTTATTCGTGCGATCCGTGAGCCTCTGTAAATGTTAATAGTAAGGGCGGAACGGATCGCGTTTTTCCGCCTCCGATCGGCGCGCGTCGCCCGAAGCTGCAGCTGGGCTCGTTGCCGGCGGCCGCTAGCCGGCTAGTCGCCTGGCTATAGCCGACTGACTATAGCCGTGTGGCCATAGCTGACTGGCTATAGCCAAGCAGCTACAGCCGCGTGATTATAGCTGACTGGCTATAGCCAAATAGCTACAGGCACCTATCTATAGCCAAGTAGCTACAGCCGCCTGGCTATAGCCGACTGACTACAGCCTCGTGGCTATAGCCGACTGACTAAAACCTCGAGGCTATAGCCGACTGATTATAGCCAAGTGTCTACAGCCGCGTGGCTATAGCCTATTGACTAAAGCTGCGTGCCTCCAGCTGCGCGCCTATAGCCGGCTGACTATAGCGCGGCGGGCGGCGCGGACCGCGCGCCGAGGGCCGGTGGACTCGGTCCACGTCTGCGATCTCTGTAGGTAGCGTGCCGCGCGCGCGCAGAGCGGTCCGCTGCGCTCGCGCCGCTCCAGAAACGATACTGACTCCCGACCTCACAACTAGCAAGCCTAGCAAGTCACACTCCGTATCGCTTCTACGAGCCACCACAACTGTCCCTCTCTCGACTCGCACCAGTATACAAGCCAAAACGTGCGTAAACTAAGATTTTAGACTAATTTATATAAGCGCGAATCACGCGCCGATCAGTTTTATATACATATTGTTTGTGATTGACTAATTGTCATTTGTTCCTATAATTATGATGATTGATAGTTGTTTCTGATGGAAAGATCTTGTTCAGGTTTTCTTGAAAATCGACACAGATGTTTTCCCCGTTAATTTTGCTTCAGCGGGCGGCGCCGCCGCTCGCCCCCAACAAACATCACGCACGTAGTTAGTCCATAGGTTTAACTCGAGTACTTATAAGAAACAAAATGTCGAAACCTAAGTCATTGTGTATAAAAACTATTAAGTTTTAGTGATTTAAGTATATTCTCCATTACTTGTGTAAGAGTACTGCGACAATATGCGGCGGCGAGGCGACGCGCGCTCGGCGGGCGGGCGCGGCCCGCCCTCCGACCGCTCTTTATGAACTTTGTGTTAATTAAGTACCATTTCTCGATCAGATGTAGATATTATTGGGTAAGCGTGTGGCTCCCGCGTCGCCTCCTCGACTCCAATGTAGATTTAGAAGGTTAAATCGACAAAATTGTAAAATTTATATCAAACTATGAATAGACTGATGATCAATAATAATGTTCTTGTATTTAATTTTGTAAGATGACAAAATGTAAGTTTAAATTATGTGAAATAGAACATATTACCCGAACGATTGTACTAAAATAGGAATCATAATTTTTGTACTTAAAATTGATCACGGTGACACGCCACTTTCATTTTTCTTTTTGATAATATTTTAAGAATGTTCAGACCAATAAAATGACAGTATTTTTAATTAATTTATTACAATTTATGATTATTTGTGGATTTTTCTTAAATTTTATTTAACAATTTGTAATTATTATTTTGAACTTGTTTACAATTGACTGAAGATAAATTTGCTTCTTGATTTGTATTTCGGACAGTTTATTTTATCAGAATCGGGAAAGTATTTATAAAATATGTGTGAGTATACTGAAAGATAAAAAATGTTAAATCATTCCATTTCTTATTTAAGTAGCTTTATCATTTTAAATCTTGTTTTAATTTTGCTATTTTCTTAGGCTGTTTATGTTGCATGTGTAGGGCGATACGATCTGCCGCCAGGCGCGGCATTAACTTCTTGTTACCTTTGAGTATATTCACATGGACTATTCCAAAAGAAAAATGAAAGCCTCAGAAGGAGCTGTTAACAAATAATTCCATAGATAGATCCTATCCGAATAAAATAAAAGTCATTATATTGCTACTACGGTGATAAATTTGCCAGCGAGTGTTTGCGATGAATGTGTAAATGTGCAGTGATACAATGAGAAATAAAATGTTAATAAACAATTGTTTACAAAAGATTAAAACGGATTTTATTTCATTGTCCTTTTGTGGACTTCACACGGCGAGTAGCCGTTTACAATACAAACCTTGCACTTCGGTATTCACTGAAACCCGAGTGAAACAAAATGTCTACGTCCGCAAGTAGACCAAGCGACGCCACCTGCTCAACATATAAATATACATACATACATACATATTCTCACGCCTGTATTCCCATGAGGGGTAGGCAGAGCACATGGATTCAAAAAACCAGTGCCACGTCTAGCAAATTCAGGGTAACCAGATGGTTAAACGTGATATTGCGGTGACAGGTTGCTAGCCCATCGCCCATAATACACTAACCCTTTCCCAGAGTCGACTCTTACGACACCCACGGGAAGACAGGGGGAGGTGCTATTCTAACCCGGCACCACACGGGTTTATATATTATATAAATATATCAACTTATATTTTCTCTACTTTAGAAGTTTTCAGTAGAATCTGGCTACACAAACCTAAACAGACTTCTCCATTTTTACGCACATGTCAACCTCCATCATACACACAATGATAGAACTCAGCGCGTTTAAGCTATAATTTCAACATCGTAAAATTAGTTATTTATTGAGTTCAAATTTCTTCACTATAGCCATATTTTTTCAAACTCATCAAACTTGGCTACATTTTTTGTAGACGGGATAAATTCTCGCATAGCAGAGCCGCTACTCAACTATAAAAAATCTTGTAAAGGTATATGACGATAACTATACTTGTAGCGAATTGTCGCTCTAAAATAATATTCACATACAGCTTCCTCCAATCAGTTTGGTTAAAACCTCCATTGAAAGTGTATGTACAACTTCGTGGTCTAACGCGTAAGAAGGAAACGAAACTAAAACAAATACAACCAATGCTCACCTAGTTAAATAACTAAGTAGCGTCATGTGATAATCATGAAACTAATCTGAATATTTGGAAGTTTATCTCATCGAAACAGACAAGTAAACATAGACTGACAATCCCCTTACTAACGTGGGTTCCTGCGAATTGTGAGATTTACTAGATGGCGCTTTAAATGTGGGATCAACCGTTCTTGGCAAACGTACGACAGCAAGACCCCAGTTGAAATGAACAACGAACAACGGAACAACAAAGATGAGATTCAGCGCGTGAGTGGTAGCGCCATCTAATAGCGTAACGCTGAACTTTTACGATGTAGCGTAAGCTCGTTGTCAAGCCACGCGGAATACTAATGGCGTCGCGTCGTGCCTCAGTCGTTTCCGATAGCGCCAAATTCAAAGAAAACTTGCGACTTACGATGTATAGTTGTCATTGTCACCGGGAAATAACAAGGATAAACTTTCGTAGGATTCGAAACGAGACTAAACATTTTTTTACGACCCCAAAATGTAACAAAACAAAACCTAATCTGACCTAAACTATCATAATCTAACCTAAACTGAAATTATAATTCAACGAAAATGTGGACGTAAAATAATATAATTTGTCCGTCGTTTAGAATCTTATGGAAGTTTATAAAATTCGTAGAAAAAATTAGGAAATTTATAAACTTACGGATCTTGTTATTTTCCGGTGACATTTAGTTACATTAGATGGCAAGAGTTTTTGTAGTAGGGGTAAGTTCGGGCACCATTTTTACGTGGAAAAAGCAATACGGCAACTTTTAACCCCACTACAAAAATTCTTGCCGTCTGACTTTCCTGGGACTAAATATTCAGTACAAGTTAGTGTCATGCTAGAAGTGGCTGCGAAGCGTGATATAGTCATAATCGTGGTTTTGTCTATGTCACGTTTCGTGTGCTCTGCCTACCCCATCAGGAAATACAGGCGTGGTTGTATGTTGTTATGTAATTTTGATAGGAAAGGAATCATTTTAATTTGGTTCCTAATTCGCGATGAGCCCGCGTGAGAGTGACAGCTCGAAACCATTTCATACTGAGGAGGCCTGTGCCCAACAGTGGGAGGTATTTAGGCTGAATAATTGTGATAGACCATGCCTATTATAAATAAATAAAACCAGAAGTTTCGATATCCGAATTTATTTAAAATTATTTGGTTTCTAATAATAAATTCAGTATTTACAAAATACTATGCCTATCGAATTTGTTTCCACTAACCTGATAACTGTCAGGTAACAAGTACTTTGAAAAACGTGGCTGTCAAAACCCGATACAAGATAGAAAATAATTTTACACAATCCCTCGTAAAATAATAATGCCGGAAGTTGTAAAATGCATGAAATTTGAAACCCAAGATTAATCTGAAACAATTCCAAAAGTCACATAGTAAATTCATGTTGCAGTCATTTTTCCGTCCCTTTAAAATAAACTATACTTAAATTGTTCACTAGCCCAAGTAGCAAAGACAACTAGCTTTGAAATTGCACTACAGTCGTATATCGTAATACAACCCCACAATGTGAAGCATTTGTGATTTGATTCACATAAGATACAAAATTTTGAGACCATTCCGTTTCAAAAGCAATCAATGAAATTTAAATTACACGCCATTGAAAGCATTTACTTTTCTACATTAAAATCATTTTTTTTGAACTTGCGTTAGGGAAATATCCTACAGTGAACGAAAGAAGATAATTAAATTACACCTAATAAGTGACTTATATCGAATAGCCTCTAATACTATACTGAATTAATTAATTCTCGTAACTATTTCTCGTGCTTACAACAGCTAAGAAAAGTTCTGATCATCAATCAGTTCACTTTTTTTACAATAGTATCAAAAAATAAAAGTAGATGCCATCGGCATTCGCAGCAACGCATAATGTGCGTTTGTGACCGTGGCACACCTGTTACAATTTTGCAGGCAATAGTAGCAAATCCAAGTGTATGTAAGTAATGAATACTTAATGACTGCTGTATAATAATTCAGTACAGTACTAAAGAAGGTCTTAAAATTAAATAGTATAACACTAATCGCCAGAGCGAGGCGAGCGATCGTCGGGTGCGTCGCCGTTCTGGCGCGGCGACGGCGAGCGCGAGACGGAGCGGTCGCGGGACCGCGAGCGCCCGCGCGACGGCGAGCGAGAGTGCGAACGCGAACGCGAGCGGGATTTGCTCGCGCGGCGCTCCTCCTCGCGTTTCGGGGATGCTTCCTTGCTGCGGGAGCGAGATCTTTCTCTGTGGAAGAGGTTACGCATATAAGACACTGGTCGTGTAGGATTTGTTGCATGGTAACTGACAGGCCGCGAGAAATGCTCCAGAAATCAGATGTTTGTGAGTTACCAGTAAAGTTAAAGGTTGGCATGGACGCCAAAAAGTTAAAGAGAGTAACACAACATAATATGTATAAAATAAATCTAACTAAACCAGGAACAAACTACTTACAACACACTAAAATATAAGTAAATACCGAATTCAAGTCTAAATAAAATGCAGGAACTAAATAAAAGCAGTCAAAAATACTGGTACATAAAGCGGTAGGTAATATCCAACATCAAGTAACAAAAGCTCACCTCGGCGCCTTCGCCTCCGTTTTCCTTCAGGAAGCGGGAAAACACGGAACGAGTTAAAAAGTTATCAAATTGTGCTATCAATTTATTATTGCATTTCGAAATTTCTTTTAAAATATGCCAATGGTGATCTGATTGCTGACGACAATGCTTTATGGCGCAGGTTACTGATCAACACTGTCTACTTATAAAGCGTGGACTATCCCAACACACAGTGATCCGTGTAGAACAAGCTAGCTGGACAAAATTATTTGAGCTTTTTGAATTAAGTTAAATGTAGCATTTTGATATGGTTTATCATATAATGTGAGAAAAATTACAATTTTAGTTATACTTCTTATGTAAAAGCCCACCGACATAACCTGATCTCTTGTCACCTACTTGTACTATTGGGATCGAGGTCAGTTTAAGTTGGTACTTGTTCTTAGTTGTTAATAGTGATTTCCCAGGTTTAAATGAGTAATATAGTAAGTTTTCTCTTTTCTTCATAGGATTTATTTTATTTAAGGGTAAAAATGCGATAATTTACGAGATTATAATATTAAAAATAAGAAAAATGCAACTTTAGTGAAATTAATTACATGTAAGTAATCAAATATCCATAAAAATAAACATGTAAATAAATCAAAACTTAACTAATCCGAATGAAACCTAGGTAAGCTGACGTTTTCCAAAGTTTCTTTATAAGAGTGAGACGTAGACTTGGAATACACGTAATACGCCAATGCCTCATCACTTGTCAGACACCTTTGCTGCATCTGATTACTGCACTCTCTTGACAGTGGATGTCGGCCACTAACTTTTTCAGTCTCACTTACTTCTTTAATTTATTTATCGACGTTTCGTTTTCCAGATAACCTAGATGATATTTCAGCAGCGACTAACAGTTCTTTAGGTGTTCGTGACATGATCAAATCTTCAACACATCTACGAACGTTTTGGAAGTTTTGAACTCGCATTATCGAAGGCTGTAGTCGGTCGCCCAGAGCCCAGTTCACGTTCTTTCGTGCTACAGCATTCTTCAACTTGATCACAAAAAACATTTAATGTCAAGTCACCTTGAAACCACTACATATTGTTCGCTAAGAAGCGTTCTCGGTTTCTTCGTGAATTCTCCCATATTTCTGTAAGTTTCATGGAAAATGGGGAAATCACGGTATTTATATATTTAACAGACTACACCATTATACCGCCTAAATGTTGTATTTTGAAAACATAAGCGAATTGTGTACCATTTCGCTCATTTTTTTAATGTTTGGTCCAATTTTCAAAAAAATAATAATTTTGAAACTGTACGACTCCTTTCTGAAAAAAATTAATAAAAGTAAGTTGGGCAAAAAAGGAGCAAAAATGAATAACATTTATCATAACCTAAATAGATGTAGCTACTCTGTAAAAAAAATCAAGTCGGGGTGAAGGGGGGGTTTTTAGTTACAGTCCAATGAATGCCAAATTGTGGTCATTATTTCGTAAAATTATAAGTTATCGACATTTTTTTTCGAGTAAAAGGAGAATAATATATTAATAAAGTGACCTATAATATAGTACTTACCCTTAATAGTGGAATCCATCACAAAAATTAACCGACACTTGTGAAATCTGGCAATGACACTTAATCGCAATAGAAGCTAAAATGCAACTAAATTAAGGCACTGAACGTAGTTATTCTATACACTTACCTTTATTAGTCGTGTTGAAAATGATCTACGACAAAACAATACCTGCCAATGCTATCACCAACTAATATAGTAATTACCTTATTAAGGATTTCTAGATAAGTCAATTTTGTTTTTGTCCAGCTAGCTTGTTCTACGTGAGTCACAGTGCAACAGTAGCTATCACCATATTTTATCTTCCCATGAAGAAATAAAACATGTTGGATGGTGATCATGACTCTACAAACCATAGCAGCGGTTAAACATTGGAAAAGGCCACGACTTCCATTCCTAGCTGTAACAGTGACCCCATTGACCAATAATCCGCACCGTGCACTGTCGTCATCACGATTGAAAGCACACAGGGACTCACTTGGACTTCTCGGGCGACCGGGACTTGGAGCGATGTCCGTTGCGGTCCTCGGACTTGCGGTCGGAGCGGCGGGAGCCCGNGGCGGTCCGCGCGGCGCGCCGGCGAGCGAGAGCGCGACTTCGAACGGCTGCGGTCCCTAGCGCAGCGCGCAGCGGAGGTTTAGTTTACTACTGGCTACGGTTAAGTCCGACCTTTTCATCGCCATGAGGAAGCGAACAGCGTACATCAGGGATGGCGAACCAATGACACGCGTGAAAACTTGGCACGCAACAAAATAAGGCACGCCGAATGATACAGACGAATACATCCGAGTCGATTGTATTTAGACGAATTCTTGTAATAATATACTGTCTAGTTTCATCTTTACTTAGTTTTAGTTTATCTTAATACTGTCTAGGTTTATTTTTGTTCGATAATATCAATAAGCCAAGGCACGTTATCGCTATAATACTATTTGGTTCATAAAAAATGGCACGTATATCACTAAAGGTTCGCTATCCCTGCTGTTGATACTGTACATTAAAAGGATTCTGTGTATAGATTCTTCTCGCGTTTTAGTTACAATCAGGCGTTGAAAAGGTTTATACGTCAAAATTATACTCGAAGACTTGACCATGGTCATTCATAGAGCAATGAGGATCGAGTCTAGCCACTTCGGTTTGAATTTTTCGAATTGAAGACCCTTCATAGCTTTATTCGTAGCCACGTCAAATCAACGAAACCTTGACGCATTACAAATACATCAACCCACGTAATGCATATAATGCAGGATATAATGATCTAGATCCCATATTACGTAAACACTAGATACTGTGTTACACAACATACAATAGAAAACTAGAGCTCAAGAATTACCTACTAAGAAGATACGCTAAGTACTTACGTTTTTAAATTTTGCTCAGCGCAAGTAACAACATACCTAGCCAAATGAATACTAGGTTAATTCTCAAGTATCATGCAGTGTTTGTTTATTTATTTCGATTTTACTAGAAAGATTAAGATATCATGCAAGCACTAAGAGTCTTAAAAAAATATGGGTAGTATTTTATGCCCAAATAGGTGAATATTATGGACTGGTTTCATTAAATAAGCGAAAAGCGATATAACCCTGAGATGCATAAAGTACCTATGTATGGAAGTATCTTGGAAACGTATTTTTGTTGCACATTAAAAAAATGCTAACACCTAGCATTATCAGAACTAATCAAACACATTCATTATTACCCAGGTACAATTGAGTTAATTGAATCCTGGCCCATATTAGAACCTATAACAGTAAAACGTCATAGTGACTTGTATAGAAATCATTATTCCATTTATTGTTGCAACATTCTGTGGTGAATCAAAAATAAAATTGTTTGATCATACACATTTACTTCATACATGTACATTGCAATAAACAGTTATTAGTTTAGATACTATATGCATTCAAAGGTTAAATTACATTCACATATAAATTACAAACTAATTCTACTACATGACTATAAGTTCTATAGTTATATAGTCCATCTTTCAGTAAATATGCACCCCTTGAAAACCCCCAATAAACACAGAAACAGTTCTCAGACAGAGCACTGATTCACTTCGACCATCAATGCTACTCAACTGTTTCAGATAAGAATTTCTGCCATGGACCTCCATTATTCGCTCTACCTTGGAGCCCATGGACCCGTAGCTTAACATCTAGTACTCACTTGGAGCGAGACCTGGAGCGAGACTTGGCAGCAGGGCTCTTGCTCTTCGGGCGCGACTTGGAACGAGTGCGACTGCGAGCGGCCCTGCAGATAGTCTCGTTTAGAAAACAGGTCGACTTGGTAAGAAGTGGAGTTGTGTGAATGGAAATGTCAGTGGTAAGGTCATCAACAAGGTTGTTCTGCCCCGAAAGATGGTAAAATGTATAGTATCATCATTAAGTTTGGGAGACAAATCAAATTATTACACCAGCTGACTTAGCACGATAGGGCGCGAGTAGAATTGCGCGTAAGATAGGCTATACCTGTTACTGTCTAACTAGAGATGTCAGAAAGTGACAGGCAGCCTATCCCACGGGCGAAACGACTCACGCGTATTACTGTGCTAAGCCTACAGAACTAAACTCACCACGGCAACAAGCGCGTGGCGACTCGCGCGAGACATAGATACGAAAAAGCGTTGCTCGAATTTACTTTTCTACTACATACTTAAAATCTTGCCAAGCTAAACTCTGGGGACTGTACAGTCACCTGCATTAATATTTGCCACAGCAGGGAGTGCTAAAATATCTGATACGTCCTACTGCCCCTAGTAATAGAGTTGTATCAGATATTTTTGCAGCCTTGTGCCAGATATTAGTGCTGGTGACTGTACCCATGGGCGTAGCCACTCTGGGGCAGGCTGGGGCGCTTGCCCCACCCTGGCTCTGGCCTATAAAGTGCCTAATTAAACAAAAAAAAACCGGGTACAAATTATAGGTTGTAGTACCGGGTATAGGTTGACTGCTGCCCCACCCTGGACCCAAGGCTGGCTACGCCCATGACTGTACCTGTTTTTGTCTGACGTCTCTTGTTAGACAAAGGCAGGTAATCTAACTTGTTCCCAACTTGTCTCGTGCGTTATCCTAAGCCAGTGGGCATGACTACTCACCCGGAGCGCGAGCGGCTGCGGCGCGCGCGCGAGCGGCTCCTCGAGCGGCTAGAGGAGCTGCGCGTGCGGCGACGAGACGAACGACGGTCCTCCACGAGCCGGATGCGGCGCCCGTTCAACTCGGTCCCGTCCAGTTTCTCGATGGCAGCGCGCATGTCCGAATGGGTCGCGAACTCGACCACGCTACAAGGATATAGTGTTAGTTGATGCGTGGTTTTGGTTGAGCTAGTTGTAGATTGTAAAAGGTCGTCAGAGTTAATTTGGCATCAAGGTTTTCAGCCCCGAAAGATGGTAAAATGTATAGTATCATCATTTCAAGTTTTTTTATTTATAATCGACAAGAGAAAAGTACTTAATAAATGTATATCTGCTGAACTTAGCTCAGCTCTGCAGTAAAATAAGGGTCATAAGATGCAATTTATGAAATCAACTGTCTAAATTCATTAATATTCTCCAAACAACACATAATTCAATAAATTAAGATCTAAACTCCTTAAAAAAAGCAAAATACTATGTTCTTCAAAGTCAATACACAAACAGGAACCGTAATATTTTAACATTTATCAAATTCACGAATGAAAACATGATCATGACGTAACTTACCCCTCATTCCTATGTTGCTTGTGTGCGTCAGCATAGGTGACTTCCCCTGCTTGACGCATGTAATCCTTCAAGTCCTGGAAACCAAGGAAGCATGTTAATAATGACATCAGACAAGCGTGAAAATGCTTTTCCCAAAGTCAACCTCAGATTTAAATTGGCATCAATATTCTTCAGCCCCGAAAGATGGTATAAAAAACGATATCATCATGATAAATCAATTCAACAAACAATGAAAATAAACTTGTTTTTGGCGACTTTTGGAAAAGCATATTTTAATCACAATAGAAACCTAATGCCCTAGCTTTGCCTGAATGTATTAAAAAATAATGATGAACAAAAAATAATAAAATGCATCCGGTTACACGTTTTCGTATTTGGCTACCAGTTAGCAAATGTTTATGATTGGATATCGATCTATGAGCTTCCAAGCTGTCTTCGCCTCTCAGCATTTGGGACTTGTGACATCTCTCCCAGGCTTTGAGTCTTTCAGGGTCCACCATAGTTTTTAGACTGTCCAATATTTACGTCTCTCCGAGTCGGCGTCTCTTATGTTGGCTTAGGTTTGGTATATGCATCCGCCATCTTTGCTCAGAACGATTCCAGTCTCTCCGTGATCAAGGTATTGCATCTCTGCCAGCTTTCATGCTCAGTTTGTGGTCGCCTTTGCTTTTGGTTCCGTCCAGTCAAGCCGCATCCAGAATCAGGCCCAGTCCAAGTCTCGACTCCGGGTATCTCGGTTCTCCACTTCATAAACATCGCCTCTGAAGAACCACCAAATACGAAAACTTGTCCGAACATTCGCAAGCAAGGATCTTTTGAAATAAACAACATGATTACTCAAATGATAGTCCACATACTAACGTAATTTCGAATCGGTGTCGATGCGGCTTGTGAAGTCGCAAGTGAACTTAAATTATAATAATGAGTACAAAATGATTCAAAATGGGAGTATGCACATAACGAGAGCGGCTCCTTTGCGTGTGCCCCGCGGTCGGTTACCTGGTGGGCGGCGGCAGCGGCGAGGCGGCGGGTCCGGACCGATCCTAACACCCGCCTCAGACCACATCACACACTGCGCTACATCGAGGGCTCAGGGCACGAAACGCCATCCACTGTTGTTTTTAAAAGTTATCTATAAACTCTGGAGTAAGTTTGTAAATAAGTGTAAGTTACAGTTCAGACAATGAAGTTACTTTTATGGCAAGGCAAAATGCTAAGTTCTCAGACTAATAAATTAAAGCAAGTGTAAATAAATTACAGAAACAATATTGACTACTAATGTACTTTTACATTTCATTGGCTTATGGCTTGTGTTTTGTTAAGCAAGAGGAAAGTGATTTTTCGAATATGAAGACTGTGGTCAATTACATTGACTGGTTGCCGTTTCCGTGGTCTTCTGCGCTCATTGGCCGGTGGTCATCTTAGGTTGGATAAGGCTCCTTTTCATTGTCCTTTCCCGTTGCCTTTGTGGGATCCTAGTGTCCTCGGTTGGGTAAAGCCGCCTGCAGTGTCCGTCTTCCTTCCGATTGCCTTGTGCCTGAGGTATCCTTGGGGTCCCGCATCCAATGCGACCGTAGTTGCGTTCCGTCCTGTCAGCGTGGTGGCCCTGGCCGGACAAGCCGAGTATAACCGTGCGGTGTGGAGTGAGACGCCCTGCCCCGAGACCGTCAAGCGCCGTGAGTCCAGACCCTGGGTGATTGGTGATGGGGTGATGATGGCCCAGTCTCATCTTCGCGGGAGATTCTTACCTGCCAGCTAATGCGGCTAGACAGATTTTCGACGACAAGCCGATACTCCGTCCTTGTTGGCGGCCCATATCTGTAATTGTAGTCAGTGCTGTAAACAAAAATGAAAAAAATCAAGTAAGATTTTCAACTTTTGTTTACAAGAAAATTTTATTAGCATTAAGAACACTGCAGGTTAAAAAGTTATCATGGGCTTGAAGCATATTTCGAGAACTGCTTTGCGTCGGGTCTAAATAGTAATTAACGCTTACAGTTCAAATAATCGCAGACTAGCACCAGCTCGAGTGACTAGATACAGTCAAGGTAATTGATACCTGTGCCACTTTGAACCTTTTCATATTACGACGAAAAACTTTAAAACTCATAATGAAATTCATGTTATTTCAGAAAATGGCACTCATAATGTCAAATGTACATACATACATACATATCTCACGCCTGTATTCCTAAGAGGGGTAGGCAGAGCACATGAATGGCAAATGTGATACTGACTAATATATATTTTCAGAACCAGTTCAATAATTCAAACATGAAAAACAACCGTAACTATGAAAATGTATAAGTTTTAAGTGAAAAACAATTTATGAGGGTTTTACTTACAAATAGCTGCAACATAGCCAAATAAAAATATTAGGAAATAAAAACTACAGCTAAAACCCCAAATATGAAATTATAATAACGATTAGGGAAAGCAAGTTCTTTACTATCGGCCATAAACTAACAGAATACCCATCAGGAAGTAGGAGCAAAAGGACAAAACACAATACTTACTGCGTCAGTAAATTATAAGTGCAGATATACTATGTATAATATCTATAAAGAGCTATACCTTACCAGTTTACAATAACAGTTGATTGTAATACTAGTGAAAAAATTCAAATTATGTTTAATTGGACTGTTCAGAATGATAAAACTCGTTATAGGTAAACTAAATAAAGAGTAAGCTAATGTCCATGACTGGCAAATATAAAGTATGGCCTCCATTTTGACAAATAATAAATTTGCAAATCATGTTCATTTAAATTGAGTTGACAATGCATTTCAATTACCGATTCACTAAAACCATATATTTAGACACTACTAATATTACATCATATTTAAATACTAATAAAGAAAACTTCCCCGTGTGGTGCCGGGTTAGAATAGCACCTCCCCCTTTCTTCCCGTGGGTGTCGTAAGAGGCGACTCAGGGAAAGGGTTAGTGTATTGTGGACGATGGGCTAGCAACCTGTCACTACAATCTCACGTTTAACTATCTGGTTACCCTGAAATTGCTAAACGTGGCAATGGATTTTTGAATTCATGTGTTCTGCCTACCCCTTTTGGGAATACAGGCGTGAGAATATGTATGTAATATGTATGTAAAGAAAACTTATAAAAGAGTACTAATAATAATTCTGGGCCACATAACAGAAGCCAACTGCCAAATAAGCTGATTGTTATACTCCAAGCCAAAAGCATAATAGTTAAGGCAATGAAGTGTAACAAAACAATATATATAAATATATGATGAAGTAAGTAACCTTGTAAGATATGCCTAATCAAGGCCAGTACAAAATGCATTGTCACTAGGTGAGTGATGTGATAAGTCTATTTGTGATTGCACATTACAGCAAGGCAACATTATTTTACATTCAATTAGTAAATAGGTAGAAGTGAACAAGTTACTGAAATATAGAATTAATTCTCCTCTGTTAGTATTTGATGTCCAGATATGAATATTATAGTTAAAATTTTCTAAGATTTATCTAAAACTACAGGTAATAAAATAAGGATAATCTACAGATGTGGTTTTTAACTTACCTTTACAATTTTGGAAATTTTCTGTCATTGTCAGTTGTTGTTATAATAAGTCAGCAAATAGGAACCACAACTAGAAAATGTAAGGGGAGGAAGGAGTAAAACAACACAGTGCTTTTAAAACAACTACAAAAAGCCACATTTCGTTTGTCGCTAAGCATTTATTTATTAGCCCACATAGTTTACTCTTATTCAACCAAATATTAAAGTTGCATAAAATCAACTTCATACTAAATCATACCTTTGTTTACAGGTACTATTTGTAAATGAATTATTCGGAACAGTGGCTATTCAATAGCCATTTAAATACAATTTTGGCAAGTTAGTATCATAATCATGATCCACTTGTCCTTTGGTAGTAAAAAGGTCTGATAGTAAAAAAGTGTACCTAACTCAAAAACGTAGCGACATAACGATCAGCAGCGACCGGGGGCAACGTGCAAAGACAAACAAACGCCATCTACTCAGAGTGTCGTGCGTGCAATACGGACGCGTCGCGCCTGGGCGGCGCCGGGGGCCGGCGCGGCGGCTGCTCGCGGCTGCGCCAGCGGTCCGAGCCGCGAGGCATGCCGCGCGCGCGCTCCACCGTCACCCTACAACATAGCGGGGACACTCACTCGTACCGCGAGCCGCGGCCGCGGTCGCGATCGCTGTGCCTGTCGCGCCGGGAGCGGTCCGCGCTGCGGTCGATGCCTCGCGCCGGCTCCACCACCACCCTGGGGGCATCCGGTCCACTGTTAGCTCTGCGCCCGCGTCTCCACTCACACAGCCACTTCACGTACAACCGGCCAGTATTCCATGCCATTTTATCACAAAAATTCTCTGGATACTATAAACTTTAGTACCTACATAAACCTTCACATCCTTGTTTTTTAATTTTCCTTCGACATCCTTTTGAAGACTAGGAGTACATACATTTTAGTCTATGTAATTTGAACTCAATCAACTTTTATTTTTTATTTTAGTTGACATCATCTAAAACTGTTCCATGTTTACTTGTTTTCCCTGAGAAAACCCACCGAGACAAAGTTAATCACAGCGTAAGGCAGCTTTTATAAGCATGTTGGTTTAATATTATAAAAATTGTTGATAGCGTGCACTGATTTTATTTATTGGCATTGCCTTTCAATACAAATATACACACAGCCAGCAGCTCACACACCATGTAAAGACACTACCTGTTGTTTTAGCTGAAAAATTATTTATTTTGGATAGTCCAGATGCTAAATTTTCCCATATCTAATAAGCTAAAACATCCATACATTGATGTGACTTGGTGTACCTACTTTAAACCTACTTCCTAAATTTAGTTTACAATGTGTCACTGTAAATATTTCTAGAATCAAATTAAAGAGTATACTTAATTCATTTTACCACCTACAAGGCAAATCTGATTTTTAAGTGCTTATGAAGTTAATAATGATAATTTATCAGCATGTTGCTTCTCAACCATACCAAATAAAAACAACTTATGGTCCATGTTGCATAGTGCACCATTCAGGCATTCAAATCATAGTCTTTTGCCTTTCATACTAAAAACATCATATCAGTTTGTCATACAAATCTTGCAAAAGTGTGGAGCCGGCTGACAAAGAAAAATTAGTAATACATGGGAAATTCAATTTTTAAAATATGGTATCTATTGAAACAAACAAGGCATATTTTTGGAAACAAATCCTTATTTCAAATAAGCCCAGTTATAAATCATCATCAAGATAAGACCAACTGAGCAATTTCTGAATACAAATCATCATAAAGTTGATGCTTACCTTTCACCGAGTAACTCTTTGCCATTGAGTTCATACACAGCATCATCTGCATCTCTGTAATCTTCAAATTCCTGTAAAATAAAATGGAAAAATCAAAAACCCACTTTATTACTATTTGTGGAATAAATTAGGGGAGAGTTCAGACCAAACTTGTTAAAGTTTCTATCAATGTTGTTAAGGAGCTTCACAAAGTTTTGTTTTAAAGATATAAATTAAAAGAAAATTGAAGGATATGCAAAATTTACATGTGTACAATATTGAATCCATAAATAAGCTTAACACAATTGTACAAACAAAGTGAAATGTGAATATAAAAATCGTTTAATAATTTAAACAAAAGGAACACTTGTGTAAGAATTCTATAAACCCCGTAAGCCTAATTCAATAAGCCATTTTAAAAATAAATTAACAAGATAATCACTCACGCTTCAGGGTGAAGACATATACCTTTGGGTTTTTTTACAATATGCTGATCTAATGTCATAACAAAATCTAGTATAAGTGTAGATGGTCAGCAATAAACTTGGCAAGATTGACATGGACTTATCCCCACCCTTTAAAATATTGCATAGTTTATGGCCAACCACTAATAAAGTTTAACCTCTTGTCTCATATGCTTAGTAACAGATCTGCTCTAGATAAACACATAGATAAGATCGGCTATTCCACCTATAGGAGAGGTTAGCTGTAAAAGTGCATCAAAATTTACTATTGAATTTATGATGTTAATCAGTACTCATAATTAAAATACAAACACTTACCACAAAACCATATCCATTTTTGATAAGGATGTCTCTGATTCTGCCAAATCCTTTGAAAAACTTCTCCAAATCTCTGTCTCTAACGCCGAACGGCAAACCGCCGACGTAAACACGCGAACCTACCATTTCTGTGAAACAAAATAAAACATCAGCAAAAATGGAACATACATTAAAAACATTTAGATAAATATTATCAACTTGTGGAGGTTATCTCTGACTGAAGTGTAAGATAACGTGTGCTGGAAGTAAGTATTCTGGAAGCGTACCCAACGCAACGCAGCACGTTTTGCTGACCCGGTCACCCGATACGGTTAAATGAGTTTTATATATGTTTAGAAAATCCTCTCGAAATAGAAAACTCATAAGCGATCATTGTAAATAATGAATATATGAATCATCCAACAGAATCGGTATCGCTAGTAAAACCACAATCGATGACTTACTTATCTAAAGTAGCGCTACGCCGACGCGTAATTTACCCTATACACACTTCCTTCGCTTGGCTACTCTCTCGTAGCGTCTTCCAAACTTTAATCTTTGTGGCAGTAACTCTGAACACTGAATAACATTAACTCTCTCTATTAAGTAACAGCATATAATAAAACGATCGATATGGATAAAATCAAATACGAGACCAATCCAAAGAGAAATCATTCAATATGGCGGTGTGCGTGGCCTGACCCGAATATATTTTGTATTCAGATAATACGCTTACCTGCCTTTTTTCTGTAACACCACTACATACACTAAGTTACACTCTAACTCTTTAAAAAGTACAAACTGTTTAAACTGGATATGATATCGTATTTAACAATATTCAATGCAAAAATATTCTACTTCGCATGCACGTGTAAATTCCTTACAACAGCAAAACCGGAAATGAGCAAAATGGCGGGCAGTGCGGTGTTGCCAGTTATTACGTTATGTCTCAAGCTTGATCTTGGACCAAGTAAATAAGGACTGCGAGGTCCCCACTAAAGGCCGTTCCAAGACAAGTACCATAAGCAGAGATGCGCGTGT
>BHDV01049673.1:244960-255725 GCA_005406045.1 Adoxophyes honmai | reverse complement strand
TTTAATCACCATAATTTGTAGATATTGAAACAGAAGAGGCTCGAATGCAGTATATTTTTCATTTCCCGCATACGAAGGGTTAAAATAAAACAATAATTTGAATCGTGTAAGGGTCCCAAATTTAGTTATACCCCCTAAAATTTTATACTCCTCATGACCCAAAAATTATGTGTTTATAGCGCTCTAGCGCCACCAAACGTCGAATAGCCGAACTAAACAATCGCACATGGTTCCAAAGAATTTTCGAATGTCCAACTTTCTTTCTGTAGACTTCGGTCGCCAAGCATAACATCTGCCTGGAGAGGGATCTCTCTACGAGTATTGGAGTATTTCCCTTGTGTTTTAGAAGCTTGCCGTGCAATATGTAAAATGTTATGATGTTAACCCCTCGTATGCGGCGCATTCGATTTTTTCTATGGATTTGTATGGAGCAGATCTGCTCCGTAGCATACGATACATTATGTCGCAGGCGGATTGTATAAACCACCGTTTTACGTAACGGCTAGGCGTTTTGCAAAACAGCGCCGTTTTGTAATGCAGCGACTCAACGTTCAGCCGGATTGTTATTGCGATACGTTCTTCAATAAGGCGGCCCACGTTTAGCCGCATTGTACTACTACTAAAATTGTAGGGTAACAATACTTAAGAAAATAAAGAATGCTAAATAAAATAAATATAAATAAAATAAACTGACCTAACCTAACCTAATCTAATATAATCTAACCTAACCTATTAAAACCTCTAAATCCTCTACTGTTTATGTTAGGCAGCGCCACGAGTGTTAAAAATCTGAACTAAAAACGACAAAGTGGCGGCTAACCTCTCGCCGTATTACATTCTGCCTAGCCATAATGAATAACGTTTAGCGCCGAATTCATTCCGGCGGTTTTTTATTCAGCCGCATTCAATCCTGCTAAACGTTGAGCCGCCGCATTACAAAACGGCTAGGCGTAATGTAAAACGGCGGATTTTACAATCCGCCTTCGACACATACATATAATGCAGACTGGGTGACAGTACTTCAGGGCTCCTTGCACCGTTAGGTGCAGCGCAGACGACAGACTTTTTGTGTGATCGAGTCTGCGGCGCACAAAAAGTTTGCATGGATTGTATGCATTGTGCGCCGGACTTTTTGCGCGTCGTGTGCGTTACTCCATATTATTTCATGGGTTCTATTTTCACAGACTAAAAAGTCTGTCGCGGATAGTCTGTCGTCTGTGCAGGGACTTAGATATCTTTTTCAGTACCACAAAACACTAACGAAATAAACAATTTTTTGGCAAAAAGATTGGTTTTCCATGACTTGTGATTTAGCGTACTGAGCATTCAATTTGTAAATTTTAGGTTCTGAACCGACGGCGTGGGGTCGAAAAGGTCAGTTATGGTCGGGATTAACTTAGCACAAGTACTTGGATATTTGCAATGTGTGACGTACAGTTAGTGACAGGTTAGATTCAACCGAGATAGGTATGTGCAAGTCAGCCTAATTTTTACAAGCTTTTATTTAACTTCAGTTTTGTGCGGATGTATCTATCTATGTGTGTTTACAAATCTTGCAAGGACAACTTCCAATTGACCGATTGAGGGAAAACTTGGTATACCTACACCTACGTAACTTGGATGACAATACAATATTCCGGTAGTGTACTTCTGGTGGACCACCCGGGACTGTCACCGATGGAGGGAACTCTTCAAGGGTTGATCTGATTGACTTGAAATCTGGTGCACATAATCTAGGGTGGATGACAATGAAGTACAGTTGGCAAAATCTTATTACTAAGTATTTATATTACACGATGGAAATGATAGGGATTAGGTTAGGAACTTAGATGACAAGTAAAAGATCATGATAAAAATCAAATTATTTTATTTTCATTCCAAAAAGGCAACATGCCACTCATTATGCAACCCATTACTATGTTTTTAACATAAATTACTTCCTTTAAAAACAATGAAAAATTAAATGCAATTTTATAGCATGTCTATTTTCTTTCAATTAATTTAAAATATAGTAGTAAAATATTAAAAGAAATATGACACACTATTAAAGGATACTGCCTTATTATGAAAATTATGAAAGCTCTAATAATTAGAGACCCTCCCTGTGGTTTCATTAGACCAACCAAAAAGTATAGATAGTTAACAAAAATTTGTTACAAAATGGTTGCCACACTCAAGCAAATTACGTCATAAAAGTGACGTTTACGGAGAAATTGGCACCCTCATTTGATTTCTAGTTTTTTTGGTTGGACTGGAGACATATTTTTTTTTCAATACATTTTTTTAAATCGTAGACCAATTTTACTTTGCTAATACTTTGGCCTTGGACGTCAGCCATTCAGCCCTGCAAAAAAAAATGCGGCAAACCACAAAGAAAGTTTTTACCTAAGTATTAAATTAATACTAGTTGAACATTCATCATTTATTGTAGAATGCATCACACAACAATCATACGTTAGGCAGTTTTTAAATGTCCCTAAACTGGTATCAATTATTTTAATTCACTCGAGGCGGCGTTAAAACCATAGTATCCAAACTAATGTTACTTTAACAATTTAAATTATGTTAAAGATTTATAACTAAACTACAACTAATGTAGTTAAACTTATACCTACTCGAGCTTGACAATTAATACATTGATACCAAAGTAATTGTTTGTCTGCTTTAAGTAAATATATTAATTAAAATTCGAGAATTCAAAATGCAATTATTTTACATGAAGCTTTGCCGGTAGAGATTAGAATTACAAACAAATTATGAGTCGTTGTCATGAAGCACTGTGACGTTTGACATACAAAAAGTAGTATAGATTTCTATATACCTAACGCCAAACGTTTCTATTATACGTTACCTCAGTAAACGTACTTGTTACAGTAATTTTATTTGTTTTTATGGTATGAGTAATTTCCCCGATGATTCAAATAAAGGTTAATTACTAGTTTCAAACTCCATGTAAATCTTCTTTCTATAGCAAAAGCATCATGTTTTTAATTAGCAATTGGTTTCATAATCAAACGTGGTCAATAAAATTTTGTATTTCATCGAAATTACAATAAATAAATTTAAAAACGTTTGAAATTTTTATTCAATAAATCTTGATTTTTATTTCTTCTTCTTAGGGAAAATTGTATCCCTGTATATGGATTTTTATTTCATAAAACAATTTTGACTTCTCCTATTCATTCGAAATAAAATAATTCATATACTTAATACAAATCTGAGCTATCTCACATTGTGTATTTGTAACAACATATAATAAAATACTATTACAATATAAATAACAATCACAATATTAAAATAATAGGTATGTCAGGCACTGAATATGATAAATGTTATTTTTTAATCAGGTAAAATAAGTAAGTCGATACGCACGACCAATAGAAAATGAATTTAAGATACAGACACTTTCAGCAGCATCTTTGTAAAAAATATTTAGAAAACCGAGTTGTAATTTTTGCATCAAAATAAATGTTGAATATATTTCAAAATTTATAATTGAGTTTATATACGGTCAGAATGTACGTACGAGGGGTGTTCAATAAATAGTGAGAATGACATATAAATGCATTAGCAAAGAAATAAAAAAGTACTGGCAAGCAAAGCCCATGTAATTGCTATGAAAAATAAAAAAAAATAACTTGACAGTCGTTTGTTTTTTTTTTAAATAGAACACATTGATTTGGTCGTGTCGGGACCAGACGGTAAAAATGGAGGAAATTTAAGATTATGCGGTGATTAAATACATCTGCTTGAAAAAAATTACTACTGAGCAAGTTCATTTAGATTTACAAAAAACATTAGGGGTTCGCTTTCCTTCTTACTCTACGGTTGCACGGTGGTGCGCAGAGTTTAAAAGAGGAAAATCGAACACTAATGACGACCCACGCTCAGGGCGGCCGAACACTGCGATGACCGAACAAATGTTAAAAAAAAATAGAAAATAATTTAAGGGGATCGTCGTGTTTCTGATTAGTTTATAGCTAAAAAAGTAAAGATTTGTGTCGGGATGAATATGGGCATGAAAAAGGTATCAGCACGCTGGGTACCCATAATGCTTACGGACGCTCAGAAACAAACCAGACTGTAGGTTTCACATAGCTGTTTGGAATTGTTAGAGCAAGATTCCGACCGATTTTTGTCTTGTTTTGTAACAATGGACGAAAGGTGACTTCACCATTACGACCCAGAAACCAAAAAACAATCTATGACTTAGAAGAGGCCTTCATCTCCGACTCCGAAGAAATTTAAAGCAATACCATCCTCCACGCGGTTATGGGCTCCATTTTCTGAGATATCCGAGGGATTGTTATGATTGAATATCTCAATCATGGAGCTAAAATCACGGGAAATTTATATGAGGAACAAATAAAAAAACTGCGTGATGTTATACGCGAGGAACGCCCAGTGGAAACTTTCCAAAGGCGTTTTGTTTCACCAAGCAAACGCCCCCGCGCATGAGCCAAGAGTTGCGATGGCTGCCATCAAAGATGCTGGCTTTGGATTGATGGAGCATCCGCCATATTAACCAGAGCTCGCTCCTAGTGATTTTTATGCATTTCTGCGGTTAAAAAACGACCTCAGAGGTCAAAAATTTGAAAATGATGACACCGTGATCGCCGCGGTAGAGGGTTTTTTAAGGGGTCGAGAAGATTATTTTTTTAAGGAAAATTTAAGCTTAGAATAAAGATATCTATACTAATATCTATACTAATATAATAAAGCTGAAGAGTTTGTTTGTTTGTTTGTTTGTTTGTTTGAACGCGATAATCTCAGGAAGTACTGGTCCGAATTGAAAAAATCTTTTTGTGTTGGATAGGCCATCTATCGAGGAAGGCTTTAGGCTATATAACATCACTCTGCGACTAACAGGAGCGAAGAAACATTGAAAAATGCGGGAAAAACGGGGGAAAATAGTCACTATTCCACGCGGACGAAGTCGCGGGCTCAGCTAGTATTATAATAAGCATATACTCTTGAAAGGTGACTACATTGAAAAATAAAGTAAAATATGTTAAAAGTTATTTGCGTCCTTATCATTCTCAAAACTTATTGAACGCCCCTCGTACATGTATAATGTTTTCGTATACGAATATAAGTAAATAATAACCGATATTATACATACTTACTACATACGGAGAATGTGACTGTCTGTTTTTAAAATCGTTTTCATTCCGCGTAAGCAGATACAATAATTATCTAGTATTCTTAATAACTATTGGAAAATCGTTCATGTCATTATGTCAGTCTTTACCACAATTTAATGCCACAGTTATATAATTCAAGTAAGTAGTAAGTTTTAAATCATAAAATAGACAAAGTACTCAATTTTTTTTATAAGTCATGACTATGAAAATAGTAATTTCAACATTACTCAACCAGAAACAGTGCGTGTTTAAAGCACGCTTTACACACGGTCATAAACTAAGCAGATACGATAATATTTTATCTGCGTATAAATGCCATCTTTCCTTATGTCGGTGCCAACAGATCCTTGGCGGTAAGATATAAGTTATCTGCGTTGTGTGTGTTAGTTAGCTCATTGAATTGTATAGGGCGCGATACTGACACATATTCGTTGAGATACAGATATCTTATCGTATCTGCTTAGTGTGTGACACCCTAAAATTTTTCCTCAAAGACATAAAGCCTCGGAGGTGTCTTCGATATGGACTTACAGAAACCCGGTTAAAGTCGCCTGCATAAAAATAATATAATAAACATAATATTCGTGACATTTGTATGTCGTGGCATGAGAAGGAATAATTCACTTATTCTTAAAGATAGACACACTTAGCGCACTCTTACCTATTTAAGTATCTTAACAAATAAACTTGTACTAAAATAGGCATGCGTCTAAACTATCGGAAGTCGTAGCACAAACTTAGTAATGTTTGTCATTTTGTTAGTAGGTATATTTAATACTACAGTATCAGTACCTATGTAATACTAGTTTGAACTTCATCTGATACAGATGATACTTTTTTTTGGAACACTTTCTCATTAATTTGAACTATTTCGCTGTGAGCAATTAAGGAATTCTAATTAGGAAATTGGTCTTATCTGGTATCGTTATTGAACCATTCTCATCGGTATAACTGTTTACTATTAAAAACAAAACTCTTAACTATCAAGTCACTTAACCTTCCGTCACACAATCCAAACCTATTTTCCCTATTCACTGATGTTAATAAAACCTTCACTCGCTACACTTAGTCATATCATCAAACGCTCTAGTCATTCCAAATGTTAGTTCATAAAAATCGAAGTCTCGCATCACGCAACTACGTCAAAGATAAAGGTAGTTATGAAACCTCCTATTCATGCAATTGTCTATCCGAGTAGTCTTGCTGTTACAGCAAACGTTTATTCAGGGGTTGGCAACATCGCCCATTTCAACTTGCCAAATATCGTTACGCATTGCGCGCCAAAAAAGTAATAGCCGTTGCTAAACCTCTTCACAGATACAACAAATTTGTTGTAAAGGTACGTTCACACAGGCGGCGGACCGCGAACGTAACGCAGTTGCGGCGTCAGCGTTTGAGCGAGAGAGTTGAGCGCGTCGCAACAGCGGGGACGCTCGACTAGCCAAGCGGCTAGCAGCAGAGCTACAAGGCACAATTGTATTGGAAGCGACGAGCGCAAGACTCGCCACACCCATCCGCTGCGTGGCGTATAATCGGGATCACCTGAACCAGTTTTCTTGCCGAACACAGCGCTCACACTGCGTTCACTGTAAAGAGAAAAAAATAAATTAGGAACAGCTACGTAACGTATTATCGAACATTGCAATCAAGTTCAATATAAACATAACTTACGTTTCATCTTTGATCGTAAGATCAGGAATGCTCTGTTCCACCAAGACGCGGCAAGATTCCTGCAAAGTGCGCACCTCGTTTTCGGTCTGCTCCATTCGCTGTGGAAAAATAATGGCGTTTGCTTGTTACTGTGTTTTTTAGACAGTTGATAGATACAAAGGTATTACAGGTAAAACAAGAAATGCTCTAGGTTTTAAGTGTTCAAACTACAGCGATGTTTACCTTAGTAATGGCTCGGTGAGCAGGAGAATTGGGCGCCAGTGCAGCTTGCAGACGGCGAGCCAGTTCTCTCAAAGTGTTCAGGCGCCTCGCGCGGCCGCCGGCGCCTTCGCTGTCGCCGTCTGATATGCCGGAGTCGGACAGAGAGTCGCAAGTCGAGCCACCCTGTGTGGTTATAAAAAAATTCATTACTTCCTGTATCCTAATTAACCTTAGCATTACTTAACTGCACGTTTGTCGTGGATCGATTCGCGTCAGATATACTGTCAGCATTCTTCTGACTCTTTTGTTTAATCAGTGACTATGTATAGCTTATCTCGCGAGCGACTAGACTTGCATCGTGCCATGTAGAGGTACAGATACTGATTGATGATGCATATCAGGTAATCGAGAACTCCAAGAACTCCAATACCACAAAAATCAGATTGAAAAAGAACAAGCTTGCGAGACAATACCTTCTTTTTGTCCACGAGCGAGGCTGCCAGCTGTCTGATCTGAGCTGTGACCTCAGTCTGGTCGCCGTCCGCGGGACGGTCGCGCAATGCCTCCAGCGTGGCCATGTCTCCTCGCAAGGCGCCCTGCAGCTCGCGCAAGGCACTCTCCCACTCGGCCCAGGCGCATACTGCTTTTTCCAGAGCAAGGAGTTCGTTTGAAGTGCTAAAAAAAGGAATTAAAGATTCAATGGGTGTTAAAATAGTGTTTTTAACTAATCAGATATAATATTTAATAGTACCGTCTTCTTTATTAAACATCACGTTTAATTATTGTTCGTCAACCATTTTTTTTTAGTTTAAAGCGATAGGCAATTATAGTCAGTAAATAATTCGCCTTTTGTTTCTGGAGTCTACGGTCAGCTCTTCATCGATTAGTTAATTTGTAGTGGTCATTTTTTTTACAATGATATCTCCTACGTCTTAAACCTTTTAGATAGGTATAACGAGCTATAGTAAAACTTACCGTTGGTGCGCATCATCCCATAATCCCAGTAGTGACGCCAGTTCAGTAGCGAGCCCACAGTCGTCCGTATCATTCTGGCCGAGCGCCTTTCGCACCGACACTTTTATCTTCAGCATTGCCACTTTGCATTCTAGGAGACGTGACAGGCGATCCTGTGGAATTAAACATTGACTGTAAATTTTAACTCAAACTCGAGTAAGTAATCTACATTTCAATTTTGTTAGGTATCAAGTTTCTTATGTAGCCGCAATTGCTCAGTGCAGTGGTTCGACTGCTCAAGCAGAATGGGGTGGATTTTATCTGCGAAATTTCACCACCTTTACCATTACGACCTCCAGTTTTTCGGTGCAAGAAAACATCGTAAGCAAATATGCACTCAACTACCAAGTTCAACGTTGTGTCTGGAATTCCCGATCCACATTGGATCTGGGTGAGAAATGTAGCCAAAGCCCTCAAGAGCAAAAGAACACGGCCAAACATACTGATGACGATAAAGGAGCTCTTTCCCTTACAAACGATGGAGTAAGTGGTCAAAAATCATACCTTAAGCTCTTCAATCCTCCTGTTCAGCTGAACCCTGCTATGTGGCTGCGGCGCGCAGTCTCCAGGCTCGCAGATCTCGAGCAAACTGTCGCGCAGTGCTGCCACCTCTCGGCGCAAACGGCGAGCGCCGCCGCGTCGGCTGGCCGCCGCTCGCAGAGCCGACCATCGCGCGGACACAGCTGTGGAAACGCAGCATTACATTAATTTTTGGTTGAGTTTTCGGTATGGGATAGATACTTAAAAGATTCCGATTGAAAACATTATCTGTGTAGCCTATTCGTAATCGTGTGGGAGAGAGGATTGTTCAATATGTGCGAACTACAGAACAATCAATTATCTAGCTAACTAACAATACCACTGTTTCACAACAATTCCTTTCCCAGTGAACGGGGACACTTCATAATGGAATCTAAGTTAGATTTCCGTAGTAGCGCACTGCTGGAAGAAACTAGGATTATTTAGCTACTCAGTTTGATAAAAAAGAAATAGGTACCTAATTCTAACATGAGCAATTTGATCCTTATCCATGCGTAATAATGCGTAAATACCGCAGAGTGTCATCTACTGAGCAGATTCTACGCTGATGATAGGACCACGCGAACGGTCCGACCGGATCTTAAACAACACACACACACTGCCACCTCTTAGATTCGAAACTCCTGCAGGTTCCGCGAAAGCATAATGTGCATTCAAATGCCTACGAATCTGGCAACGGCACTGGGCCAAAGTCAAACACGTATATGCGTCGCTAGCAGTGAATGTGTTACAGCTGTCACTAGCCATCATCACAGTACATTACGCACATCACATTAGCCTACTAATGCCTAACTGCACGGTGCATCAGGTCACTGCATGCCGGCTGCCGTAATGTCATTCAAACGATAACACAACGCATGTAACGGGACTACGGTTCATGACATTGTGAAAAGAACGTGTTTTGAAAGGTGTTCCATTTGTACTGACTAGGTGGGAATTACACTGTTTCGTTCGCAGCACGCTGCTTGCGATCGCATGTAAAGCACGCTAAAATACGGTAGTTGACTATTCGGTGAGCAAGAGTTGCCACCGTTCACCGTTTATTAAGGACTATCGTGAGGTGACGGCGGTCGGTTGACAGTCTAGTGTGAAAACGACGTTCGTTGACTGAAGTAGGTACTAGGCATGCAACAATATCAAGAGTCAAGCAATCAAACTTTGAAAGATATATTTCGGTAAATAAGCTCGTAAATTCGGATCGATTTAATATTACCTACCTAAGCAGTAGGTAACCATAAGAATGTAACCAGCCAAAGAAAGACGTGCAGCAAACTGCGAAAAGTGACTTGGTCTTTTGACTTGGTCGTTCGCGTCGGGCAGCGTTTTACTGAGCCTTTAAGCTATGCTGGGAGAAATTATTGTGGTCAGGAGTACGAATAACATGAACACAGATATGTGTCGCTGGCATAGGAGTAAGATTTTTTTGATCACAGACGTTGTGTCACCGGACGCGAACGTGTTAAGTATACTAACCTAAGAGGCTAAGATACTGTTTGAAATTTTGAATCTTAAATGCTTACCATACCAAAACAAAAGCTGTTGGGTCTATAAAAAGCCTGTTAATTAATGTTACCATCTAAAACGACTAATGCTAGAATAAACAACCAACAATAAGACATTAATCGCCTACTTATTCCACAACCCAAACAAACAGCGCTCGTTCTATTCTTGCCAGTGTAAAATTAGAGCCGACGAAAATAAAAAGCACACGGAAGCGCCGATGATGACATACAAAACGATTACTTTTTCGTAGCATTTCATTTTTCTCAAGACCTGTCATATTTCACCATGCTTTTCTTTAGAAGTGTCACTGAAAGATGTCATTGGCTCCAAGTTATGTTTGGATTTTAAAGTCCCATATGGGGTTCAGGTTTCGCCATTTCGAATGTAAACAGGATTTATAATGTTCAGGAAGTAAGTTCATAGATAAAACACCGTGAGATTATGATATGATAGTAAAGGTCCTATCTAAAATTTCGATATGACTTTACTGCCAGATTATAAATCCATCCGGTATCCATCACACTATGATACAGAAATATAATTCAATGACAGCTAAACAACAATTTATTTGTAGGTTCATTCTTAAAAGTACTAGCTAGTTTAGACTATACTTTTTGCGAACTTCCTTTGATTTTCATCTGACCTACATTGTGGGCCAAATTTCAAGTCGGCAGTGGCGTAGCTAGGGGGGG
>BHDV01049673.1:179492-244950 GCA_005406045.1 Adoxophyes honmai | reverse complement strand
GGGGGGTCCGTGAACTTTAGTGGTCAATAAAAAAATATAAAAGGTAAAAAAAATATCATGTGGTCACACTGTCGGTAAATAAACATGAATCATAATTATTTTTTATCTTGCTATCGAATTCTAGGGGGGGTGTGACACCTAAGCTACGCCACTGAATATAGGTACTCATTATTACAAACATTGCAAGTTATCTAGAAGCTAGCAAAAGAGACATTTAGACAGTAACTGTTATGTGGTCAGTGCTACCACTCTAGACTATTTCCAAAGCGGATAGTCTGATAGCGTTTCCATTAAGACCAGTCGTTTCCGAACGAGCTAAGCGTCCGTTATGTCTAAATCTGATCGCAATAATTTCCCCTTTTACAGCCGTTGATGGTGAACTACCGGTTGCCTCACGAGCTTGCGACGATACCATCTTATACGAGTTTATTCAGTTTCGCAACGTTTCATGTTTCTTGTGATTGTGAAAATGAGAGCTGGACAGAATCTAGATTACATTTCTCTCTAGAGCCGAGTTAGCGTTTTTGGAACAATTTCGATCTCGTTTTTTGACACATACTTGCAACACTTTGCTCTAGCAAAGTATTTAGGCATAAATTGATTTCAAGTCAATGCTGAAATTGGCTCAGAATCGAACTGCAATGTATCTTAAAAATAAATTCGAATTTCAAGAATCTATTTCATTCGAACTGACATATGTGTTCTTCATTTGTTTCGAGCTCAAAGCTGGCAGTACATTGCACTATTTCTGCACCGAACCCTTCGTCTGGGTTGCAGTAAATCAGAAGAATAGATAGGGCATAACGCCGCGTTCAGCGGTGTGTGGACGGTCTGAAATAGCGCCCCAAATGTCATTGGGTCCATGAACTTGTCTGCTCCGCTATACGCAATAGTCTTAATTTACGACGCCTGTCGTAGCTAGAACTAGCCCTGGTTACCCAACGTCTAGACTAACATCTGAACATGGTTTAATAACAAGGAAATATGAGCGGGCAGTAATGAATGAGCGTGTTTATGATTTTCCAACTTGGAACGGTTGGCGTTCCGGAAACGATACCAATTTGTGTTACACGGTAGCCATCCGTCAAACGCAGACTCAAATTACTGCTTCCCCCTCAGACCATTTGCGAATTGGAACGCAATCGTGAACTCGAAATTCAAAACGCAACAGGAAATGTAAGAAACACGTTCCACTCGTATGATTCAGTAAGTCTGTAAGAAACCACACAAGCGAAAATTCGAAAAAGTTGCGAATGCAAAGGCTGACAGTCTCAGAAATTCAAGTCCAATAAAAGCTTGTAAAAAGCAGTTAGGTTGTAAATAATAACTGTGCTGTCGGAGCCTGTTATTATAATGCACTGCCAGAGGAACTAATAAATGGTTAGTTATTATAAGTCCTTGACGCGGCTTTCGAAAATAAAATATTCCGCGTCCATATGTGGAGAAACTGGTTACAACACGCGACAACTTCACATCCTCGGCGTGGGAGTGAAAGTAAACAAATTGTAAAACACACCCATTAACGTGTTAGAGTGTGTTGTTATAGATTTTTATCAATAGACTACAAATGAGAAGGTACTCCTTGGGAACTAACTACAGGGCAATAGATGGGCGTAAGCTAATGGTCTATTGCGGAGCTCGCTTCAGAAAATCAGAACTTCATCGCTTGTCAGTTAAGATTTACAAAGCATAAAAGGAGTTATCTATACGAAATTCGGACATAATTTTGGGATGTTTCTACTTGACTTATTATTAGGTACTTTACTTAGCCTTTTACAGAGAAATAGCTCATTGTCTTTACCTTCAATCGAACATTTTAAACGCGATCTTTTAACAAAACATCACTCACCTACGTAAATCATGTTCCAAACGTTAGCCCGGAAACTTGTCTGCGCAATTTGTCACAATACCTGACAGGATACTAGTTGTTGCAATCCATTACGGAACTGTCAACCGTCCGCGCGGGAGTCGACGAGGCGGCAAGGTCGAAACTGCACTATTTGCACCACTAACCACTGGTTAACCTTACAGAACGCTGGCATAAAACAATCCACACCATCTTTAAAACCGCGCAATACGGCCCATTATTGGTCATAATACTCCTTTTAGAGAACGAATAGGAACTTTGCAACATCTAGCTCAGTAAATCTAGATTATAACTTATTGAAAATGCTGTAAGGTGTAAGTTACATGCAGCACGTTTCGAAGGTGAGAATGACTTTAATGTCAGTTGAACAATTACCATTTATTAGTAAACGGGTCAAAGTAAAATGTGCTTTACTAGTGATAGAATTGAGAGCCCGTATGATTGCTATTTGTAATGCAGTGCGACGTATTCAAGGTGGCCTCGGTATGACGAATCTGTTTGCAGACGCATTTGGAGCCTTTGTTCTAGAATAATCTAGTAACGTATGCATTCGGACGTAGATGTGTGGTTAAAGGATGTTAGGTTTCTAGATCGCAGATGTCCAATTGTCCTGTAAGCCTTGCCGTGCCCATGCCAGGTCACGCCTCTCACGTCACGCATTCATCCTGTGCACTTCTCATCTTTATAACAGGCGACTGAGTTTATAACGTTTGAAAACCACATTGATTAATCACGTTTTTCTGTTTAGTATCCAAAGGTTATCAAATACAGGTCAAGATGTTGACCTAGAACGGCAAACACGTTGATTAAACGCTAATAATTGGTTTCGCGTCGCAGCAATCAACCTTGTTAGCGATATCGTAAAAAATATAGAAGAAACAACATTGCAAAGTTTTTTTTAGTTTGTACACTACATAGATATATAAGGCCAATCATACATACATACATAAAATCATGGAACTGCAAAACGGTCTCTTTTATTCGTGTTAAGATATTCCTCCCGAATGAGCTCATCAGTATTACTTATACTAACTAATACTTTGATAATCCGCTTTGAGCGTATCAGAATTTTAAACGTAGATTATTCCAACAGCATAATGCACTCTGTGTTCTTATCTACAATCGCTGCATTAACTGTTCTTCGCATTATCATTCTCACAAACAATAAAACCGGAACTGAGGACGTGAATGAAATAATAAGTTACGTCACAGATAGAATCACGTAACTGCATTTGAAACAATCAGTACAAAATGACGGTATAATGAAAATAAATTAACAGATACGAAAGATTGGTAATTTTGTATTGATTACTAATATTAGCCGGGTGAATGGATTTGATCTGGTAATAGAAACGATAATAGTAATAAAAGAGAAAATAAGGCTGATCTTTAATTTGACGTTGTAAGATTACAATTGGAATGTGTTCCCTTTAAATCTGTCAACAGTGTTATCGCACGGAACATTGACGGTGTTTGGTTTGTAGCCAATAGAAGCATGTTTACGTAACAGAAGCCGAAGATTAATCACGAAATGCAAACGAGTTCTGAGGTAGAAAAACCAGTTTGTGTTGTTAGATGTCAACACAAATTCAAGAATGAATGCATTTCGATTTTTAAAAAGACAATAGACAATAAAGTTCGTAATTAAGAACTCAAATAGGACTTAACGAGACTGTCAGAATGAATTCTCACAGACTGTCTAACTGTTAATTACTAGGCATTATAAAATACTCATTAGTTACGCAGCAGCAGATGTTATCTACACAGACTATGGTTATAAAATTCAATGCAATTCTATAAATGAAATAGCAAAGCTCTTGATCTTATGTACGAGATATCCTGAAGATGTTATATCATTTGTTTTAAATCCAGATAAAATTACGAGTCCAAAGAAAGTTTGAAGACGAATGTGGTCACTGCTCATTGTATTACAATCTGTTTTGTAAGTAAAGTGGCTCGTACTGCCTTGACCAGCAGAAATCTAAATTCAAATTTATTCATCAGCTCGTTTCCAGCCAGCAAACAAAGAGACGATCCAGTAAATCTCCATTCTGTTTATGACTGCCAACTTTTTGCTAACAGTTGCGTAAGAGCAGGCTGCAAATGTTGCAATAACGTCTGCGAGAGATAATGATCGAACGGTGGCTGTGTTGCCAGTTTAAAAACTGCGCCGGAGCGACCTACTGGCTTACTGCAACGCTAATTTGGGATCTAATGTTGATGTGACGGAATGAGATCTGCTGATCTTTTATCTTGTTGAACATTATGTATAACATGTGTTAATATTTGATCAACGTAATATTCGACTTCACATACTTTGTGTTGATGAAATATTGTCTGACATTTACGTTTTACAATCTAAATAGGAATTCATGTGGGTTGTATAATATGCATGACATATAAGGAATAGCATAATTACGAGTATGGTCGAGCATTTGAAGGATTTCAATTAAGAATGAGTTTTAACTTCCTCTTGCAACAGGGCTGCCAAGCATTTGCCATTTAGGGACAAGTATTTCCGTTACTTGATATGTGCAATTGCTTTTCAAGACTTGCAAGGAAGTTATAGTCACATTCCATAGGAATTCAAGCTATGGAAACCGAGCTAAACATAAAAGACGTATTTATTAACATCAAAGAAAACCTTAAATTTTATGCCATCTTAAAATAAATCGGTCAAAATGGAAAATATACTACCAGTATACCGAATTATTAATGTAAATTATATAATTAGAACTGCTTCTAGGGAAAACAGTGTCAGACTGATATGGCCGTGGGTGGCAGTGGGCGGACTAGCCTAGGTCAAGAACAACTTTGGTCTATGAGAAAATTGTTTAGACTTACAACCAGTTTTTGCGAGGCTTTATTTAGTTCAGTAGCCTTACTGCTACCGTTGGAAATTATTTCTTACCGGGTTAAAGATCGATAAAGAGGCCAGCCATCAGAGTGAGATTAACTTTAAAAGTACCTCGATATATTCCTTTAAGCTCTTGAGGTTAGTAGCAAAATATCTACTTTGTCATGAGTCTACTTCTAAATACTTTAAAATAATCATAGTATTGGTGGCAAAAGTGGTATTGTGAAGCAATGTCTTTTTAAATAAGAAAAACCACGCAAAATTCCCATCCCTTTCTTTCTGTTTCTGACTATCAAGACCGCTTAGATAGCAGGCATATAAATCTAAGCAGCCAAGTAGCTACAAGCTAACTGTGAACATTCATTCCAGTAGAACAATGACATCATTTTCTTTCAAACGTGGGACGAAAAGGTACGACAAGTTCTGAACTTGAATCAGTGAATATTAAAACACCTTCTCAGTAACTTTGATATTTTTAAGCTAAGCTAAGCTAAGATCCGGTCATCACTAATCGGTCAGTGGGTGGACCACCGCTCCATTGGACAGACGACACATGACAATGGGCTCTTAGGATGTGGATGAGATTGGCCTTTGACCAGGCAAAAGGCGAAAAAAAAAAACAAAGAGCCTCAGCAGTGGGTGAACTTCCACCCACTTGATTGATCGATTGATGGCAATGTCGATTTTCTACAAAAATTGCAACCTATTCATTTGTAAATCCACTTCAATGACACCGTTTATGTAACGGCACTACGAGTAGGAGTTTAACCGGCTTATCTAAAAGATATGACAAACTGAACTCCGACCTTCGGTAAGGATTAGAAACCGTTAGCAGGAAGTGACTCAAGTTATAGCTACCTCTATAAAAACAAAAAATCTGTTTCGAATATGGAACTTACCGATTTCTTCAGTGTTGCCAGCCGTCGGAGCGACCGTTAAACTCATTTTTATAACACAACACTATCGTTTGATCACTTATTGTTACTCCATCACTCCACTTTCAGTTCAGTTTACACTATGACACGTTCAATGGAATATCAATATTATCAATGGAAGATTTTTCACAACTTGTTACAATTCTAAAGCAAACAGAAATAACAACTTCAGATATAGTTAACGAAACGATAGCAACTTCGATTTATAGGTTTACTGTTGGTGTAATTAATTTTGTATTTCTTATTAACTGATAATATCTTAACGGATGTCATCTAACACTTTTACTCCACGACTTATTATAGAACTATAAATATAAGACAAGATTAAACCGTAGCAAATTTAATAATAACTTTGCTCACCGGTTCATATAGAAAGATCACACACACATCATACAAACCCAACAACCAAAAAATCGGACGCTAACAGATTTTATCCTCATAGCATAAGGCATGGGTATGTCGTTTTGAGGATGAAGTCTATATAATTTCGATACACGTCACCGTAGTGTGGGGTGGTTTGTGTGATGTATGTGTGTACGAACACACATTTAATATGTAGCTAATTATACCAAGGTAGTGGGCAAAGATATTTTTTGTAGATTACCTACGAACCTCTGCAAAATATCACAATTTCGACAATCATTAGAATAAATGGATCAATCTAAGTTGTGTACCGATACTAGCAATAACCCATCTACTCTCACGCCCCTTTTAAGACAATTTCTTTCGACAAACTTATTTGATCAACCGACATTGCAACCTCTATTTGTAATGATCGTAAAATTATAACGTACCATCGTTAGTTCCAATTTGGACCGCGTACAAGGATAAAGTTGTCCAACAGTATAGACCCTATCATTAACGAATGATGCAATTTGAGAAAAAGGCGTTTCGTTCACAATTGTGGCAAAGATCTCTCCATAATTGAATTAATGGCCGTTATCTAAGACTGTTGAACACGAGTGAGATATTCTGAATCGTTGCGTCACGGAGATGTTTTAAAGGAATACCTTTCGCTCTCATAGTGTGTCATCTGGTTACATGCTTAATTTTAACCCAAATAGTTCTTTGACACGGCAGATCCATCTTACGAGTACGACTCTCTTCTTTAGATGACTGCGTGCACTCAACCAATCGAGAATAACATTTAGACTCGGAATAAGTCACTGTTTACAAGCGATTAAATCAATTCTTCTTATGGAAAAAGCTGGATTCTAAGACTAATTTGGTTTGCGTTTGGTTAAAACAAAAAGCGAAACTTAAATGTCACCTGAACTGACATTTACTACAACCATTACTGCATGCCAGAAAACCTTCCATTATAATTTACTTAACTTCACAAAATGTAAAAGTCTCTTGGTATTGGTTGGTATTTGTATTAGGTATACTTAGGCGACAGGCTAACCATCTGTCACTATTATATGAGTGAGTTTCAAAAAAATTGTACATAAATTAAGGGTTAATAAAAACAAAATCACGATCGCGTCTTTCAAAAGAATCAATTAACTTTTGTTTTTATTAAAGCCCTTAACTATGTACAATTTTTTTGAAACTCACTCATATCTCCTTCATTAATGTTTCAACCTAAAGTTATGGTAAAAGTAGTTGCAAAATGTGAAAAAGTTATGGTTTTGGCTGCATAACGTTTCGTGTGCTCTGCCTATCCCATATAAGAAATGTATCAATGAATGTAGGCATATATCTGTATTATTCTGTAAATGCCAATCTCAATGGCAAACTCGACATGCTACAGATACATTAAACGAGCCGTTTTCTCCTTATTGCCCCTATTCCATTCATATCATCTTACAAAAAAACTAAACCGACCGAAATGTTTTTGGTTTAGTTAACCAACCATTACGTTCTGAATAAGGGCCGTAACTGTGTCGGCACTTTATCAATTATCTTTTTGCATGCCGCGGTCTTTTAGAAAGTCGAAACCTTATTAACCTTCAACTAGTTCAAATCAAACTCTAAGGAAACATCACAATAAACAAACAAATGAGCATTTCGTTTTTAGAAATCATACGCAGGAATATAAAATATAAACGCAATAAAGAACCTAGGTAAAATCTATCACTGTGATAAGTTAACATAAATCACAAGATAATGATGATTTAATAACAGCTATTATAGAAAATGAAAAGAAATCGGCAGAAAAAAGGGAAGTAAGAATGCCTAGATGTAGCGGTACAGATGAACTAGATTAGCCGGTCTGATAAACCGTTAGTGGCTCACAAGCCTAATTAATTATGGCTCCTAAACACACAGCTATAGGGCATACAATGGTCCAGGGGACAAAAGAATAAATGAGGCGCGTAATTATGGGTATTTATTACAGAGGTCATTAAAGTTAAGAGAGAAAATAACTAAATGACCTATTAAATGATGGTCATAACCATAATTAAACAATACAAATTTTGGTACAATACGTGACATCCTAACTCTGAGAGTCCAATGTTCTGGGACTGAGAAAACGAATGGAGTAGAAGAAAATGTGTACCTAAGCACTTTAAACTTGCAACGACAGGTATAGCTATTAGTCAGCAGTCAGCAGGTCTTTCACCTCAAATGGAAATGGTTGATGTTGTCGCCAACAATGAATTTGATCATACGGCAAAAAGTTAATTCAGAGCATTGACAGCTGCACGTGATTCTTACTTATTGCCAAACACGTTTACCTACATTTATCAAACTTTAATATAAAAGTTGTCGTTAGAAGAACACATGATTAGTATTTATTTACTAGTCTTAGTTCAGATATAATTGTGTCAGCATCTCAGACATGTCCCTTGAAGCTTAGAATGTTCTGAATAATGTAAAGGAAGTCCGTATAACCTTTTATCTTGACGGTTATCCTCATGTTCCTCTTTCCTACTATTAAATGATGGATGTCTGATGCCAACTTGCTGGTATAGGATCGGGTAATTACTCATAGGTAGCATGTGCAGTGAAACTCACAGAAGGGCGAAGCAGCCTAACTACTTTCGATAAGCTGTAGAAATGATTCCTGTTGGACATGTTCATATAAGTCTGGTATAAATTCTGATCCGTTACATTATTTAGCGATTTCATTACCGACATTAAATTTTCACCTTTCGCCACTTCGTCTTATAGACTTTAATGCATAAAATATTCTTAAAAATATTTCGCGATACTAATAGGAGCATGACGAAAGTACTACAAAGATAACATAAATGTCGATTATGAAAACTAACAGTATATTAGCAAATTTTATCCTAGATAATCATCTTGTATGACGAAGAAGTTTATACTACCAATTCAATTACAGCGGATTCCATTTATTCAGTGGATTCCGCAAGAAGCGGTTTATATTTTCCAGGTACGCGCGAATCTACCCCTTCTACAAAAAATCTTGCTAAGTTATACCTATGCCGGTAACAATAATAGTGACAGGTTGCTAGCCTGTCACCTAAAATAATAACCCGTTAAAAAATAAGGTGAATAATAACTCTTTTACCTAACTTAAAACCGTATTAACTTGAAAAGTTGTACTGGGATTGACTGTGAAACGTCCCGTGTATGTTTTATGTGAATGTATATGTAATTATTTGTAGCCGGCATGCAAACAAATGTCTTAATTCGAGGAAAGACGTTTTCGTAAATCTAAGAATCACCATAACAGCCAAGACAAGAAACAATATAAAAAAAATATATTACACCAAAGGATCACTAATAATAATTATGATATGACGGCAGCAATGCATGACAAAGTTAAAGGCGTACCAACAGATTTATGTTCTAAGGGTGTGCCTCTGATCTCATGCGTTTATGTAAGTTTTGCGAACAATGAACTCGCTAAACCAACTGTAGCTACTTTTGTATGCTTTATTATAACTTTATTACTCATGCAGTGGTTTAAAAGACGATTTTGAGTCTGCAAACGACGCATTATTTTTAATTGAGTTTCGTTTCTTAGTCATAAAGTTAATTTGAGTTTGTTTGACGTATAGTCCTTTCTTTTCTTGGGTTTTTCGTGTGTAGAGTGCATTCTGCAAATTCAGTAGGTATTTAATCATTAATTGTGATAAAGATTTAGCGATAACGGACTTAACAACAGATTTAAGTAATGCGATGGATAATATCGAAAACTTAATATTAATCGAGTACTGATTAATAGATCCTCTGATTTCTGTCGATCTAAACTCATATTACGATATTGTGGAACAAAATGTATTGTTTCGCACATAACACAAGCAATTTCTATAAAAGATTTAGCACTTAATAACCGTGAAAATAAACATAATGACGCAACCACAGATGCAACTTTCTCTAAGAAATCTAGAAGAATTATCATTAGTTACGGTCGAAGTATTATGCATTAGCTAAATGCAAGTCAGAGATCGCGGTGAATTTCTTTATATTCCGCTAATGTACATTTGATATGCGTCAATTTGGTCTCACCGTCAATTTGCGTATCTTTTGAACCGGCGCGCGGCGTCGTAAAGATGTTACATGAACATGAATAGTTGAATAGGTAACATACAGAGTTCATCGTGAACCATGTTGGTGCCTAAGTAAACATATTAGTTCTAATATAGCATGTTATAAAAACCTTGCACTATATCTAACCAGATATGTATTGAGATATGGAGATATTGACTAAAATGTAGAACAAGAACAAAAAGAAAATCGTAAATTTTAAAAATGGCTGCAAAATACTTTTTTTCGGTGCGTTCAATTGAAGAAAACAATTGTGATGCCAATATACACCTTGTATTATAGGTTTTAAATATGTGGTATTTCGGATTAAGTGGATACATTAGTAAATTCAATTACGTCTGGTTTAAAATGATTCACTGGTACATGACGTAATGATAAGATGGATATTGGATGTAATCATTAAATTACCTAATCTATTGGATAATGCAATAGCGGACCAATTATCTGCAATGTTTATACCCGTCGTTTTGCTACGGATTGGACAAGCAATTTTCTACTCCGGTTAAGTAATTGGTTTGAATTCACTAATAGCATGTACTTCACAAAATTATAAAGAAGTACGTAAAGAAGAGAGTCTAAAGCAAATAGGAGTTTTAGTAAGGTTAAGTGTAGTTTACAAAAAATCGTGTTCTCTTTAATAGACTAGGCTAAAGAAATTGTCATCCAATACAACGTGGAGATTTTATGATTTATACACAAACGTATATCTTTGAATCTCTTTAGATGTGTAACAGTTGACCAGCTAAGTAGATAACAATAACACTTTCTTGTGTGCAATAGTACACTTCCTGAATAAATTTAGTTATCCAACGATTCAGGTTTATGCAAAAATTTTAACGAAGGTTCAGTATCAGCAAGAACAGTATCGTGGTATCTCGATTTAAATACCGTATAAATAATGGAGACAAGTTTGTTAAAACGAAGCGATCTTTGCAGCGATAACAGAATGTTAACAACGAAGCGAAATTACATTTCCAATGCAAGGATTTATGTTTGCAGCTGTGAAGTTTCAGTGCTGGTTTTACTCAAGGTTGTTAATTTCATTTGCAAGTCAATAAAATTGTTTTTAATAGTGGAAGATATAAACGAAGGTGAGGTGACAGGATTTTTGAGTCGATCGTCAATGCTTTGCGAAATTTAAAAACCGATCACCGTAAAATTTTCAACAGTTATCTTGCAGAATATACTTAATAGATAGTTTTTCTGACATTTGCTGAAGAGTTCGTCAGTTAAGTTTAGTATAGTAATTTGTAATTACAGCTAGAAAAAGGCATACAGATAACTTTATAATTGCAGTTAATAACAAAGTTGTTAATTGTTTACTTGTCTATAATAAAGTTTTATCAAGTTTGTTTGTACCAATCTATGCTGTACCACATCACAAAACCAAATTAGGGTAGAGTTGCCATTATCAATTTAAAAAACGCAACACACTGTCAGGCGAAAGTGTAAACCACTCGTGCGCATCCAGTTTCTCTTATATTGATGGAAAAAACACAATTTTCATTTCGTTAACCTAAAATAAAACCACGATCTTAGCCACAATTTGATTGAGGTTTGTAATAAAGCGGTACGAACGCTCGGTTAAAAGGTAACTAGGTACCGCTCGGGATATAAACAACACTCGCGACTATGGATTGTCGATGCGACCGACGCGACCGTTCGCGGGGCATGAGGTTGATCTACTGTCCGATCCACTGGCGAACACAGCGCTTCAAGCAGCGACATTTTCCTGCCAGTCTAACAGCCCTCCAGCTGATAAAGCCATCAAAGCGCTGACGAGATCAAACATCAACAACATTCAATCTAATGAAGTATAAAATCGTCTTTTGATGCGCAGAAGACACCTTCGAAGAAGTCCATTATAATCCAAAGATGAATAATAATGATCGTATTGGATATCTCGTTGAAGAAACAATGGAAGAGGTGAGAGGTCGAGACGTCTTTGTTCGAGACGTGACGTTAAAAATCTGCAGGAATAATTTAACGTCTTCAATTGACTTACTGAAACAAGGTCATCGGTTGCCAAGAATAAATCAATCGAAAACAAAGACTTGGCGATTTCGTAAGTGAAATAAATTTCAATATAGGAAACTTAATTCAAATAGAAAACGTAGTGCCGGTAAAACACCAACTACAATGTATTGCAGCAAAGTTCTAAACAAATGCAGCTGAATGTGATGCAAAACAAACAATATGCAAACATGAACAACCTATAGCTGTATATAAAGACAGCTTAGCGGTGTTTAAAACGTGTCTGCCATACCAATTACATGGCCTTTTGAAACGTCTTAAGGATGCGAGGATGGCCTGCATTCCATACAATTATCCTGGAAGAGCTACTGACGATTAAATAAATAAAAATATTTTTTAGAATGTTGACTCTGTTAAAACGCAGAATGATTAAGTTGTCAATGCCTGACTTCAGACTATAAAAAGTAATAAACGGAGTCTATGGTTTGTTAGTTTTAAATGTACGAGCTGCGATAATGGAAAGTCGTTAGTCTTGAATAATTTAGTGATAACGATAACACCAGTTTTATCGGTAAGTTACAATAGGTGTATTTAGATATACCGCCGGCCTTGTGTCGTTTGCCAACTGCAAATATCAGATCTATTTACTATAGCGATTGTTTTGGCGGCAATGCCAAGGAATCCGTTGCACAAACCGCTGCCATGTTGCGTAAGTTTGAATTAACATCGAGTATTTTAATGAGCAAACTTTGTCTATGCGTTGACAAACAAAAAGTAGTTTTTAGGCGTTACATAAGAGAGCCATAAGAATCCGGAAATTCTTGATTTGATTGGAAAATGTTGGGAAGTTGCTTAACATCAAGATACATGGGAACCTTGTCACCGGAATGTTTTTTTATTTGAATTACGGGTCTATCAGGTCTTTGTACTTACATTTTCGAACTCGAGGCGTTTTCACTTCTTGTACGATTACCAAAACTTGACACGACATTTTCTATTTGTTTTGAATCCTCGAAATAATCAAGTACATCGAACAAGGACCAATTTGACACTGAGGATGAAAATTTTACTGCACAAGTATCATTCTGTGCAGTGGAATATTTGTATTGCTTTTTAACGTGTCTGGATGATGTCATTCATAGGCAAACATGATCTTATGCTAAGTTAATAAAAACTGTATTGACAATTGACATGTTTACAGAAGTTTTTTGGCACTAACCGGCTGTAATTCTAGATTTACTTGGCAACACTGATTGATTTTCCGTGGAAAGTTTGCATCAAAAAACACCTAGTAAGTGCTCAAATAAATTAAAAAAGTCGCAGTTTGAAAGGAAAGCAGAAACAAAAGAACACCAAACAAGTGAAGTAAATTTCCGTCCGCGTTCTAAAAATGCATTTAATGGCCACAAAGTTTATTCTGTCTGCATTATTGTTAGTTTGGACGCGGCAAATAGATTTTTAGGTTACACTTGTGAATGCAGAAAGGAGCCTTGTGCAGCTATTAGTGTTAAGTATGCACATATAATTAGGATTTCACTTTGTCTGAGTGGGTGTTTTAGCGAGGAGATTATTGGCCATTGACGTCAGGCGTCGTCTTATGTTTGCTAGATGATTGCATTTTCAATTCTCATGGCCATTTTGAAGAGAATTATGTAAAAAGGCGTTTCTCGTATGAAGTCTTGGATAGAACCATTTTGCTGCTGGGCGCATGTTTAGAAAGCTGATTGAACAATAAGAACATTGTCTCTTGCTTTTTTACCTTAGATGCACATTTTGAGAAGTTCAAATTTGAACTGCCGCACGATAGTAGATTTAGATGGATATTTACAAGATTTACTATTCATTTCTTAATTGTTTTTACAGATGAGACATTATAAACGACAAATCGGAATCTTTTTATCTTATAAATATGTAATTCTTAACATTTTAGTGATTTTGAATCTAAACTGAACGCCTAATAGCAATATATTTATGTTTATTCATGATTTCGCTATCGTAAATTATATAGCCGTGTCGATGCGGCTTAGTTTAGGTAAATAGACGAATTTCTAAAAATATTTTTTCCAAGGAGATGATCCACTAAATTTAATTATGACGTTATTTAACTCTAATTAGCTATTCCAGTTAGAATAGAATAGAAGCTACTTAAGGTGCACAATACACATACATACTTCAAACTGCACCGAAATTTACTATACAACTTACGATCGCAATTAAACTAGTTTGTGGAACCATTTTGTCCGGAATTAAAAGACATAAAGGACAATAGGTAGGTACGAAAATAACTAACCATCGCATAGGTACGCCTATATTCTTATTTATAGAACTATTTAAGGAACTTTACTAGCAGTAAAAGCAAGATGACTGCTTGTGATTTTAGATAGATAAAATTAATGGTTTCTTAGTGGCTACCCTTAAGCGGCTTGAAGTATTCTTAGAACATTATAAAAAAGTAAGCACATTTAACTCTGGAAATAATTTAAAAGTTTCTGTAGTGTCGCTAGGAGTTGCTTTAGAGCTCTGTAAGCCGCTTCAAGTAGAAGAGCACATTTCGATTTATGTTGCTTTCGACATTAAACAGCACGCCGAAGTGGCAATATTATCCGAAGAAATGATTACTGTAAGTTCATGACTTCATTAGTGGAGACAAACACAGCGTAGGACGCCTTCAAACTCGGTGGAGTGATGATCTTTGCAATGCGGCTGGCAAGAGCTGGATGAGGCTTATATCCAGCATTGCACGTGCAGAGGCTGATGAAGATGACTAAACTTTTTTTTTATTGTTGCCGTTAGAAGAAATGTTGCCATGTCAGTAACAAAATTGTCGCCAAATACGATAAATAAAAAACAAAGGCGCAAGTGTGTCCTCGCGTTCTGGTGTAGCGGGACCGTTCCGCTTTCGTTGGCAGAAATAGACGTGCCGTGTGGTCGCCGGCGTTTCCGGGGCGGGGCGGGGTGGACATCGCGACCGTTGCAATCGGTTACATACAATTCAAGAGGGTAATAGCAACATAATAAGATTTTTGTAAGGGAATCTTTGACCCGCTCTTTATAATGTAATTTTTTGCGACGTGCGGGTGCGGATCTTGTTGCGAAATTCTATCGAATATTCCTTTTATTACTACGTATACCACATTATTTCCAAAAAAACTTCAATGAAATCCCATGATTTTTTTTACTTTTTTTTATTGACAAATCTGTGAACAATGGTCAGTCCCATTACGACAATTATACGTTTTTTCCACGTGTGTCAAACATAGTTACATACATACATATTCTCACGCCTGTATTCCCAAGAGGGGTAGGCAGAGCACATGAATTCAAAAATCCAGTGCCACGTTTAGCATTTTCAGGGTAATCAGATGATTAAACGTGATATTGCAGTGACAGGTTGCTAGCCCATCGCCCACAATACACTAACCCTTTCCCAGAGTCGACTCTTACGACACCCACGGGAAGAAAGGGGGAGGTGCTATTCTAACCCGGCACCACACGGGGGACAAACATAGTTTGCTAAGAGAAATAAAATCTTGGCTCTTGCAATACTTCGAGATGCTTTTTCTGGTAGTGTGGTTACTTGGTTAGTGTGATTCAACTTGGTATCTACCGAGTTATGTAGCCTTGGTGTATAGCCAGACCACGAAAATAAAAATCCTCGCCATGTTGTGGAAAAAAAGAACTGATCTGCACTGCTGACACTTGACACTTTGATCAGCTGAGTGCGGCCCTTTTGGCACCGTTTGGCACAGAATGATCTTACTTTAACTTATAGCATTAAATTATTGTTTGTATTTATCTGTGTCAAATAGTGTTAATAAACCCAAATGTTGATAAAGGTACGTACTATAAGTGCGGAACAAGGAAAACGACGCCCTTTCGCTAATAAAATATGTAGAGTTAATATATTTCTGTAATAAAATTGTTTTATTATCTCATTAAAGCAGTGAAAACGTGCAGAGCCGATTCATTTATGACCCCATTACTTTTTAATTAGTGAAAGGGAACACGATTTTTTGGATAAAAATTGCGCAAGCTTTTTATTTAAGCTATAACATGACTTACTGTACCTTATGCATTATACAAAAGGAGTTTAAAACTTCCTACGCCGTCGAATTAATTTATGAACAAAGAAAACAGAATGGAAACCGAAAACCAAACAAAATTAAATATGTCATGTAATGAATAAAAAAATATGATAATTAAGAGGCAATATGCCGGGGGAGCGAATTGAAAAATAGGTATTTGCTAAATCTATTGCTGTCGCGCCGCGCCTACACAACCGCATTACGATGTGTGAGTGAAACTCTATGTTTACGTGCACGTTGTCCCGCGCGCCCCGCGCGGCAACAGCTAAGCGCGAAACACGGCGGCTCAGACACTATTTTTATATTTATTTTAGGCGTACCATTCCCAGCAAACCAATTACGTTGCAGAAAGTTTATCAGAATTTCAACTTCTAATGTCAGCCTTCGATAGCTCAGTTGGTTTAGCGGTGTCTCTAAACTTAATAGGTCGCAGGTTCAAATCCGGTTCGAAAGAGTTCTTTTTGTATTTTATTTTTATTTTTTCACCTATTTTTTACACCCCAAATTAGTTGTTAGACCTAATCATCTAATACCCTAATAATTATTTGCACTAATTTTCAAAGTGCGACACCAACGGAAAACAAACTGCTGATAGAAAATTAGGTTAGGCTATCTAGCAAATCTTAGAACTGCAAACTACTGCCATAAAAGTTTAGTAAGTTAGGTTAGAACTGGGACCCCCACAGAAAACAAACTCGGTTAGGTTTCATTTGTGACCACGAGTAGTGGACCGAGAGAGAATACATTCCACAAACTTATATCGAAATAGATACCGCGAGTTCCTGTATTTGTATGAGAACCAAGCGTCCCACCTTTTTTCTATCTACTTTGACGTATAACCTGGTCAAGATAGACAATACAAATACAGAAAATTCCGACAAAGCCAAATCTCCGTAGAAAACTTAGTTTTACCATAAAGAGTAAAGTGTCAAAAGTCCCCATTGATCCCATGTGAGCATATGAGTGATCGGTTCGAACTGTGGCCTCTCAAGCAGAGGGTCGTGGGTTCAAACCCCGGGCTCGCACCTCTGAATTTTTCGGAATTTATGTGCGATATCGCATTTGATATTTATCACGAGCTTTTCGGTGAAGGAAAACATCGTGAGGAAACCTACACACAGCGACGAAGTAATTCAACGTTGTGTGTGAAGTTCCCAATCCGCACTGGGCCCGCGTGGGAGCTAAGCGAGTTATTCGGGTTCAAATGTCAAAATTTTTGGTTTTTTGGATTTTTCTCGAAAACGGTAAGTTTTATCAAAAAGTACCTCAAAGCCAAGTTGTAGATCTCAAAATATTCTATAAAACGTTTTTTACAAGTTTTTCTCTAAAACCCACCATTTGCCAGATATTGTGCTCATAAGAATCACTTACGAAGTAGTGTATTTGGCGCATTTTTTTCAACGTAGTTTCTTCGGTAAGCCTATTCCACTAAACTTTATAACGTTATTTCCAGGAAAATTACTAATTTAATAGTATAAGACTATTGATATTGGGTATGGGGTTAAACTGTCGTTCTATAATCGATAGAAATATTGAACAGCAGATGCCAATAATGACTATCCCGTCTTCCTCCAACATAGGCATCTGGTATTTAACATTTCTATCGAGTATAGAACGTCAGTTAGACCCCATAACCAATATCAACCATCTTCATACTATTAAATTAGTAATTTTCCTGAAAATAACGCCATAAATGTTAGTGGAATAAGCCTACCGGGAAACCACGTTAAGAAAAACGCGCCGAGTGCACTACCTCGTATAGTATGTGATGTTGACCGTGATTTTTATGAGCGCAATATCTGGCAAACGGTGGGTTTTAGAGAAAAACTAGTAAGAACCGTTTTATAGCATATTTTGAGATCTACAACTTGGCTTTGAGTTACTTTTTGATAAAACTCACCGTTTTCGAGAAAAACCCAAAAAACCAAAAATTTTGACATTTGAACCCGAATAACTCGCTTAGCTCACATGGGATAAATGGGGACTTTTGACACTTTATTCTTTATGGTAAAACTGAGGTTTCTACGGAGATTTGGCTTTGTCGGAATTTTATGTATTTGTCACTGTTTTTTAATGTCTATCTTGACCAGGTTAATAAGTCTGTGGTATATCCAGACTAGTATTTGGTAATTCCGACTCCAATTGTTTTGTTTTTCTTTAGGGCCAGTGAAATTAGGGCTAAGTTTTTTCGGGCTAATGGTGGGGAACCATTGTGATATTATGATTATTGGTTTGTATTGGAAAAGTTTAAAAACAAACTAACAAGTTCTATAACTACTAACAACTTTAAAATACAATGATCTGCTTATACATCCATTAAAGTAAACTTCGCGCAAACATTTCATCGTGACGACTGTGAAATATCGATATCCACGAACAGCACTACAGTATCGATAATATTATCGACCACGTGTCACTTCACTACGTGCATACACATCCCACCTCCCCAACCTCAACACCCCCGCAGAGTGCGATAGGGACAACTGCAGCTTGGACCGAAAATACCTATGAAAATTGCACAAAAACAACGCTCCGTAGTCCCCTGATTTCTTCTCCAAAAGTTAACCGATTTTAGTTTTTTTTTCACTAAAAGATAAAGAAATAGTATAGCTGTGTTCCTATGTTCTTCTATTTTGATATTATTGCGTCAAAATTGTTTTGTGGACGTTTGAATACAACGGTAAAAAATAACCAATTTTTCATGTTTTTGAAGGTTAATATCTCTCTTAATAATTAAATAAATAAAAAAATCAAAACATAGGAACATGCTAATATATCATTAGATTGTTGATGTAAAAAATCATTGTTCTACGGGTAATATCCAGCGAGGAATCAGGGGACTACGTTTCCATACAAAATATGACCGCTCCATTTCCTCTTAAGGAAAATGGGGAGATTTTTTAAAATAGCAACTCTAATACAAAATAGATGGACTTGCACATGCACATACGTACAGTAAATAAGAACAAGATTCAAATGGGCGTTTCTTTTATAAATATAATATGTAATTTTAACGAAGTTATGAGCTTCTTCTTGGTAAAAGTGAACAACATTGCCATGTCCACTTCATTAAAAAAAGGAAATAGGTATGTGTAATAATAAGACAGTCTGTCCAGATTTAAACACGAGATTACTCATCTGACCTATTTTTGTAGTCATTCATTACCTCGCTTAATGCTGCATTTGCATAACGTATGCATCACAGCCAATATTAACTGGATTTTTACACTGGCAACTAAGAAATAAATCAAATTTGGAACACGAGGCGAACGAGCGCCAAAAACGGAAAAACCTTGATTGCGACCAAGATTATGGAGAAGGTTCGATCCGTTCAGAAACCGGTTGGAACCTGAGGAAAGAAACCAACTACTGACCACCTACCGATTAAATTTTTGCGAGAAATAAGAGACGTTTTTAATACGGTTCATTGTTTCGATCTTAAATTGGAGCGACAGAGCCGGTTTCCTTTTAAACGAGTCCCATGCACTTACATGGCTACGTACCAGTGTACTGGCGTTCAATATTGTGTTCCGTTTCAGCCCTCATGCATATTTATCACGTCCATACCTATCTCATGCACAATATGCACATGACATTATTCTACATTTGTATACTTAGTACAGCTGGTTGTCAATTATTGTTCTGCTTGTTTTAATTTCTTCAAATAATTCGTTCTCAAATTCGCTACTAACTTCGAAAATACCTATATTCCTAAAATTGTGACCTGCACCCTGATTACCAAAAGCTCGATACTGTCATGGTTTCAACATTCGTGATTTTTTTGCATCTTTCAATCGCTAGAAAGGTTACTGTGTAATATGACTGCGTTGCTTCTGAGATCGCTCTCCAGGCAGATGTTATGTCATCCGAAATGTTGGATGATATTTTTACGCAAATCAACTCCAAAACTCTGTTAGTGCAATTTGAAACACTTTGACAGTTGACTTTGACGTCGATGACGTTCGTAGAGGTGCTACTAGTCGACGATAGGTGGCGCTAGGGGTAGCTACACTAAGGATTCCGCTACTAACCTTTTATATCTCTCTGCAATACTGGCGACGTCACGCCGCTGGCCAAAGCAGCGTCCAAGTGGTTGATATTTTCGGTGCAACGCGTTTCCAGCTCCGTCTGTGCACGGAAAAACTTCATTTGCTAAAGTCCAAACAAACGTCGCATCGGAAGAATAAAATATAATTGGTATTTATAATTATAACATTATCATGCAGTGAAAGCATAATAGGCAATATGCGCGATTTTTGCGAGATTTTTTATTCAATAATTTATATCATTTACACAACATAAAAAAAATCATCTACCAAAAAGTAAATTGAGTTGTTTAAAATAGTATAAAAGTAGATAACGCAACTAGGTCCTTTTAATGGTCGTGACGTCATCATACTAATCTTATTTGAGTTTATTCCCGTCGTGTTCAGTGGCATTTTTTTTAGTAGGATCTTAATGTAAATAAGCCCGTGATAATTAAAAACTGCGAATTTAAACTACATGCAGCCTGTGCTCTCTAGTTTCTGTCTTAGTTAACAACACGACATTGAGAATTCATTTCATAATTTGGGTCATTTCACAATCGTCCACAGCAAAGGGTGTGCAAACTTTCAGCAAAGTAGAAGTTTTGTTTATACACATTAAATACTTGAATGTTGACAATAAGATTGTTTGTTTACTTTTTTGTCTTATACAAAAGTGAGATGCTTTTTTTTCAATGGGGCATACTATACCGAGAATAATTTTACTTGGATATACCTATAATGAAACAAATCTTTCGATGCGACTTAAGCTACTCTGTAAATCCAATGCGAAAGGTATCTTTTAAAAACAACAAAAAAACAAGATACAATAATTTAAAATGTAAATAAATGTTACAGAGGTTTATTGGATGTACAGAACAGAATTCCAACAATTTTGGTGTTTGTCTATTAGCTGTGCGATGACTTACAACATTCAAAGAAAATACAAGTTATAAAACCAGCCAAGTATTTGATTCAAAATATTTTATAACAACTCACTTTTCCAAAGTCCTTATCTTCTTTAGCAAAAGCAGCAATCACTTTAATATTAGTCCAGTTTTGAAATAAAAAATATCATGCATTTATCACAATTTCTTGCAAATATCATGCCAATCTATTTATTTTAACCTATAAGTACTGACTACTTAAATATTATTAAAGGAATTAAGTACAGCCTCCAACAAATATGCGAGACGAGCCAGATTATAAAAGAAACAGATATAGGGTATGCTGAGCATTTTGGCTGCTCCGATTTATTTGGTGGTGACTGTACATCAAACAAAATGCAAGGTCTATAATAACCAAAACAGAAATGCCAAACAAAAACTAGGAAAGCATGTAGGAAAGCCCAAACAATCCAAAAATTTTGAATTTTAAAAATTGTCATGAAAAAGCTTAACGACATTTTAAGTACTTTGAATGTTGATAGAGAAGGGTGTTAATTGACTGAAACTCCATTTGATTTTCAAACCGATACGTTTATTCCTCTAAAATTTTACACAAAAGTAATCATTGTTGTTTTTAACATTTCGTAGTATTAAATAATTAAGATCAATTAACAACCTAGCCCTATTCAACTCATGAATACCTAGCTATACATAAATTACTGAGATATACTGCGGAGTTCAGTCAAATACCGTATTAACAAAATAATCACCTACATTATGCCAAGAAGTTAAATCATTATACAACAGATTACAACCAATAAGGGTCGTCAGTTACACTAACTTAGAGTAAAATTAATCACTCAATGACAAGAATACGCTTTCTAAATGAGGTAAACCATAAATTAAAATAAATTAATTGCTCATCGCCGAAGAAAAAATCACTCGGCGATATTCAAGCACAAATTCCCTCTCATTTCTGAACAGATTCGAAAACGTCAAATTTGACAGCTGTCAATTTGACATTTCAATATTTTTCATCGTTTTATTGCCACTGGTAACCTCGAATGATTCTCATAGAAGCTTTCTGTACCATTGCGCAATATGTTAAGAGATTATTTAATACTTTAAAATACATCTAAGTATCCGACAGGGCCTGACTTAGCACCAAGATATCACCAGCGAAGGATGAGGATGATATAAAAGAAAAAAAAGGCAGTTAGTAAAATGCACAATCACGATCACACAGCAAACAAACTGTTAGTAGGGAGTTAACAGACAAAAAGGGTTGAAAACCAAAACAAAATGCATGATTTGACAGTGTCATTTTGCAAGAGTATAAGAAAGAGCAGATATTGTTAAACAAAGTAAGATACTCGCTTTTAACGACTTTAATCAAAATGATACTGCCGTAGATGTGGAATGATAGACTGATTATTCATAAGTTAGTTTTTGAAGTATTGTCGCGATTGTCAGATATATCTAGACACTCATTTAAATGCTGACATTTTGTACAAATGCATTATGACAACTCGCTACTCTAATCTACCTCTCTAACATTGGCTGAAACACCACAAAATCTCTCGTAACATACCTCGTTCTGACCCTGACAATCGCAGCAAACTTCATACGTGTACTTACATAAATAAGGATAAATATCACACATGCCCAAGCTAAATGTCATTGGAGGTGTATGTAAACTATTACTAGGACGGAAAAGGCGGCGACGGCGAGGCAGAGGCGCGCTCGCAGGGCCGGCCGGCGCGCGACGCACGTGGCGAGTTCGTCCTCGCCGTCGAAGCTATCTAGATCTGAATCGAATTGGGTCCTTACGTAGTCGAAGGAGCGGAGCAGGTCGGGCGAAGTCTCGTGCCGCGCGAGCGCCGCCTCCGCCGTCTCCAGCTGGGCGCTCGACCGCCGCACCATCGAGCGAACTTCCTCAGACTCTGAATCGGAATCCCCGCTCCAGTTCCTTCTGCTGTGCTTCTTAGGGCTCGACGAATCGTCCTCCGAATCCACATTCTCCGTCGAGCGACGACGCAGCTCCGACAAAGCGATCTTTTGGAGCTCCGACTCCGCGTTCTTCTCGACGTTCCTCCTGCGTCGGCCCAGAGAGTCCAGGATATCGGGCCGGTTGTTAACTTCTGTGTATTCTAAGGAGCTGTTCACTTCGTCGCTGGTCATGTTGGAGCTGTGCCGGCGCCGGCTGAGCGCTTGTACGTTGAGCAAATCGAATTCGGGTGATCGTTTGTTGTTTTTGCGATCGTTTTCTTTGCGGCGACGCACGCCCTCGTTGCTCTCGATGCTGGTGTTGTTTCTGGACCTTTCGAGGCTGTCGAGGAGTGATTTCTTTCGTTCGGCGCTGGACATTGATTTTTTCGGTTTTCGCCCGGGGGTTTCGACTGGGGAGCGGGTAGGGCGTTTGTGGCGGGGTAGGGAGCGCTCGCGGGGGAGGTCGTTGGGGCGCCGGCGGCGGCCCGAGGGGCTGTCGTGCTCGGGCTGCGCGGACAGGCTCGAGCAGCAGTCCGACTGGGAGTCCAGGAACGCGCGGTAGTCGTCCCCGAATTCGAGCAGGCGGCGCGCCGCGTCGGAGTCCGGCGCTTCGGAATACGGCTCGGAGTTGTACTTTTCCTGGTGAGAAAGGATGGGAATATGAGATGTTTAGTTACTTGTGAATAGCTAAAGAACTGGAAATATCATTGGATGGAGTTGTCGTAAAATCAGCAACACTTTTACCATTTTTTCTAAAATGTAATGAAGCGCAAAAAAAATACAGTTGTACTTAAATTATCTAACTATACACACTAAATATCTACATTGGAATAAATTTGTCTGAAACAAAATTAATAAAGAAAAATTGTTCCTGTATACCGTAACATGCTCTAATACTCCAACAGATGGCGCTAGTGGATGCTTTATCCGGTTTCGTCATCGTAAAAAGTGTTCGTAAAAGAATTTCAATTGAATACCTCCTAAGGCCCATGGTCCTACCTATAGGACTAATGTCAAAATAAGTTTAAATTTTACATAAATGACACTAAGCCTCAAATTCAAACGATCAAAAGTTGGTGCTGGGCCTTAGGAGGATACTGGCACCTTATCACAGATACAACAACCTAAAAAAAACGTACCTGATAAAAGTCCCAAGCTTGCTCCGAGAACGAGCTATGTTCCTCGGTGCCGGCGGTAACACTTTTGTCGACATCCGAATCCTTGTCCATCGTGAGATCCCACAGCTGATTTGGATCCCCTAAACTGAGGGCTAGGAAGGTCTTTTCCCTCTCCATACTTCTGGCGAGTCTGGGTCTCACGTACCCACCAGCGGGGCCTATTTTAAAGCTAGGAGCGACCATCTCTTGTTCGTTCTGTTCTGGTATCGCACCGTCATCTCTGGAGGAAATGTGGGTTTTTTCTATACTCTTTCGAAGGTTTGCGATTGTCGCCAGCTGTTGCTTTATTAGTTCTTCGTCGCTGTCGTTGCCTGATGTGGATGTTGTGTCAAACCTGTTGGATGTTATAGTGAGATGTTATTTTTTGTCAGCTGTGATTGTTAAGAAAAGGGGTAGGATTCCTATAATTAATTTCCAAAATGCTAAAATGTGTTTATCAATATAAAGCACAGTGCCAATTATTATTGATATTAAACATAAATAATTAAATACCCAAATATGACCATTTATTTCAAATATACAGTCTATATGCTTCCAGTAATATCAGTTTGTAATTTTCCTATCTTCATTAAGCTAGATAGACCAACCATCGATAGATTGAACATTAGGACGTGCCCTTAGAACGATAGACTTCGGGATTCTGAATAAGAAAAACACAAAATTCTCAATGAAAAAAAAACCAAATGAATTTTAATGTACTTGAGCGCCACCAAGCGGAACTAAACGCAAACTCAGACCGTCAACTGTTCAACCTATTGAACACCCTACCCTATACTGTAGACCGATAGGTACTTAAAAGATGGTAAACAATCTTGACGTGTCTTTTTATTTAAACATACACTTTATAAATCAAAATCTTTACATTTTACAATTTAGGTATGAAAAAATCATTTACTTTCATAATTGAATTGTATAGTGTTACGATTTACATTTTTAGACTGTGTATTTCAATAAAAAGACATGTCATGATTGTTTACCATCTTTTAAGTACCTATCGGTCTAAAGTATAGTAGAAAACTATGCACGCGCCGCTACAGTGCTGCCACTAACGACCATTTCGCACACTATGTTTTTTTATCATACAGAATCGTTGATTTTTTTCAGATAATAAGTTGAATGGCTTGTACCAATTAAGACACTTTTAAAATAAATAACCTGGATAAACTTTAAATCTTAGTTATTCTGCCCTGTGTTACTGTTGGCTTTAGTAAACATGATTAAAACTAATAAATAAAGAGGTCAAGAAGTCGCCAGCGTTGACATACCTGACGTGTATTAAAAAATCTCTGACACTAAATCGACAACTACTAATGTCTTAGGTGTTTGTGAGTGTGTATGTTTGTTATTGTTACCTCTATACGCCCACACTGCGCGACCAATTATTTGCTAAATGTATTTTTAGAAAAGTTCACTAAAAATGTTTTATCAGTGTCAAAATTCTGTTCCTAATTGTCCTTTTTCTTTATTTCTTAAAATGTTCCAGATTTTTGCAGATATGTTTACATTAAGATCATCGTCAAACTACGTGATGTCCCTAACTACTCACCTATTCTTCTTGCTAGTGGCAGGGTCGCTGGCAGTGCTCCGCTCCAGCTTCTCCTCTTCAGGGCTGATCCTTCCACAGAACGACCGACTCTTCCTCACAAGCCGCTCTCCCCGCACCTCGTGCCGGCGTAGCTTGAACCGTTTCCGACGAAGCCAGTTTTGCTTGTCGCCTTCCACGCAGGAGGTACAGGCTTCGGTCATCGTGTTCGTACTTGATACGTGGCCCTGTGGGAAGGGTTTTAGTTGATTACACAGGTTTGCAACACACTTTTTTTTTAGGTGGGGTGACCTCATGAAATGGTAGAGAAAGAACTGTAGCGCTCTAACGCCATCTATCGTGGAATAGCAGAACTAAACAATCGAGTTTTCACAATAACGAAGTTTAAAATGATCGGTTGCATAAAATACAACTTCCAACTTTCTCTCCGAGGACTTCGATCCCCATGTATAATGTCTGACTGGCGAGAGATCTCTTTATTAGAGACTTTCGCACGGAACAAGTCATTTTGAAACTTTAAAGCTATTTTAAGATCAAATTTAAATGAAAGTGATTGAATAGTCACAGTTTACAATTATACCTTTTTATTTCTTATGTGGATGTCGTAAGAGGAGACTAAGGGAATAGTTTAAGGCTTAAACTTTAAGCTATATTGAAGGCGACAGGGTAGGAACGTGTCACTTTTATACCTTTAAAGTAAAAACCTGAACATTATGCTGAAAGTAGATACTAAATGTGAAATAAGTACTTAGTCGTAGTTTTGACCTGTAGCGTAGCGTGTGCTCTGCCTACCTCGATTGGGAAGCTACACTTTTTAACGGTTTAACCTAATTTGACATAATTTTAGGAGTTTCATAAGTTTAGATACATAAAACCTAAGAAAAATATAACTGCCAGTGTGAGTTCCATCACCGAAAAATAAAATAAATAAAAGGCCCCACGTTTGTTAAACATTGGTCGTCTTATAAAATTACCGCTAGATGGCGCTACTAAGCAGAACATTCTCGTAATCCGCTGTTAGTCGACATCTTCAAGTATTCGTTTTATTGAGAACCACAAATAGAATCGTACTGTGGTCATATAAATTAAAAGAGAAAAAGCATTGGCTCCTCTTTTAAACGGTGCACGCCAAAACAAAAATTGTATAAGTAAATTTCTTTATTTCTTTCAAAAATATTCACCCTACTGGCGCCATCTATCGGATGGATTTGAAATTAGTCACAATACCTGCACAGTGGTGGTACTGCCCCGCAATTTAGAGTTCGAATTCGTCGGAGTAACCCTCTGTGGAGACGCGAGCGTGTTCAGAGCTGACTCCGAAATCGACATGTTATGTGACATGGCAGTTTCAGTAGTCGGTGTGGCAACAAGGGACGTTCCGTTCCCGCTCAGCTGGGAAATGCAGGACACCGACCAAGGACGCGCGCTGTTGCCAGCTCGCTTCTTTCGGAGTTGGACCTATGATAGAGGTTAGACCTTAGCCGTGTTAATCACGATGGGGTTATGTTTATGAGAGAATGTTACCAGTTGAGTTTTGGATTACTGTGCAATATTTACATCTTTTAAGTGCATATAGGCTTGGGAATTTTGGATGCTTGTTGCAATTCTGGAATCTATAGAGTTGCCATTAGGATAAAACTTTTTTTTTTTTTCAAATAAAAAATAACTGAAGTTTATTAGATGTCACAATTAATATTGTGACTACAATGAATTTTATCATGATATACTCTACATAAAATACTCCTTTTACTAAACATTTTAAAAATCACGGCGAGCATCCAAGAGACCTTAGCCTAGTGATACCATAGTTGTTTAGATAGATAAATTATGTATTACTTTACGAAGCTTACAACGTAGAATACAATAACCATAGACTTTGGTAACAATAAATATATTACTTTAATCCACAGTTAGTCGACCATGAGGTAGTAAGAAATGTACTGATTATACAAGATTGGACACGAAAAGCGGACGTTATTTAGATATTAGAGGAATTTAAAATTATTTTTACCTTCGCATGGTGCGTCGGAGTGACCGTACATGTGGAAGTACTCATATCCATAGAAGAATGTATGTTCCTCTCTTCCGATGTCAAAGACGTGTCCACTTCGCTCTCCGTTGTGTACTCTCCAGATGCGTCGCAGCTTTCTGTGCCCTGAAAATAAAGAAAATCTATAAGTAAAACTAATAAGTCAAATTAAGACATCTACTATTTGAGTGTAACTAGCGCCATCTGTTATTGATTTGTTAAACTAAATTCTCACACAAAATCATGAACTAAAAAATGTATTACAAAGTGTAAATTTTTTGTTGCGAAAGAAACTAATCGGTGACAGTATTCAAATTATTAAAAAACAGAATGAAATTTTGGAGCGCCTAACGCCATTTATGTTAAAATTTGATAAGCACCTTTGCAGAGACAAGTGTCGCCATCTGTTGAAAGCTGGGCATACTAAATCACGGTCGTGTAAAAATATTGTACACAAAATATCAGTCCGATATTTGGAATATTCACTAGACAAAACTGTTCAAGACTCAAGATTAATTGTTACTGAATTACGCATCAATTAAGCAAGTTTCCGTATAAACCAGGCATTGTAAATGCACATATTTAAGACAAGGTCGTTATTTGCAATGTTCCGTATTTACATTACAAGTACTGTGTTTCTGAAGGTTTTTTGTACAGAAACAATAGATTAGAACGCACTGGGAAAGGCGATGGTGCATAGAATTTTTACTTGTAAAAGACGACGGATATCTTTACGACAGTAAAATACAAAACATCATTTTTAAAATTCTCCAAAAACAATTTAAGAGATTACCACGCCCAGTTTTGAAATTTTAAAATTTTCGTACCTTCTTCATCCTTTTTTCACTGAATACTTCGTTTTTTCTACAGTACAAAAAGATGATACATCATATATCAATTTGTTCTTTAGAGAGGACAGAATAGTAAATTGAATCCTATCATACCTTAACTGTTTTATCTACATTTCTAATTAAATACGGACAGAGCCTCGCCAAATATCTCACAATATCTTGGAAAGGTATCAAACTGTACCAAAAAATGTCACATACCTGATTGCTATCGTTATTCCCTTCGGAGCTCTGATTCAGCCATTCCTTTATCCTGGACATCTTCGCTCGGCTGACAATCTTCCCCTCCTCCTCGAAAGCCAAAGGAATGAAGTTCCTGGAACCCTTCTTCTTCGCCATTTGCTGCTGCGCCTGTTTCTGCACCAGCTCCTCGGCTTGTATCACAAGTCTTTCGATATCCTTGCATCTTGTGTTCTCAACTCTTAAAAGATCAGGCGTCGGCATAGGCTTAGGAGGTTCTTTCTTTTCATCCAATGGCAGTTCGCACTGTATCTCAACTGACGACGTCATTATGTCCGTTGAGTCTTCGTTACCGATTTTCTGGTTGCTGTAAGTCCATTCTTCTTCTGAGGACTCTTCCATGGACTTCTCGTCGGTTTCTGTCATCTGCTGATCTGTGTCAGTGTCCCTGTGTTTGTAGTAGAAGGTCGCACAGTGGTCGGAGGTCCGGTTGGTCTGGTTGAACTTGGACGGGTCGACTGGTTTCTTCCGCTTCACCACTGTTGGCGGTGTTGTTGGGCGCTCAGCGATCGATTCGAGTTCGGGGCCTATAATGATAAAACAAAAGATTTATTTTACAAACAAATACAAATACTTGTCTTCTGAGGTAACAATTGAAAAGCTTGATCGTTCCGCAATGTAGTTCTGCGAGAGTTGAGGTCACACAAAACATGTCCTGTAATGAAAACGGGATTTTGACATTACCTACAGAGCTGTATTCTCGAATGGCTGAGCACATAGAACGTTATACATATAGATTACGAGTGTTCCATGTTTGTAGGCACTTTAAGTTAGATAAAAAAGGTATAATAGCGTCAAGTTGCTAGCCTGTCGCCTAAACATACCTTAGCTTATTTTCCTTAGTCACCTCTTATATCCAAGGAAGAAATAGAGGTTAAACCCAATACCACACAGGTTATCTGACATTCGCTCGTTCAATTAATTAACTCTGTTTTTATGCAATCGATTCTGCGTTAGTTGTATCGTATCGTTATTCACTTCAATTCTCGTTACACTACTTTTCAAATTTATACAGGGTTCTATAGCCCATGGTGCTCAGATGGCAATACAGTGGAATAAATATAAACAGGTATTTCTATCAGTACAAACTATTCGCAAGATGTAACGATAATAACCAATCGTTTACTAATGCACTGGAACAAAAACTGCTACGTAAAAAACATGTGACAATCGCGTCATTGTTTTGTTTATTTGTTGGCGGGTGGTTTACACAATAACTTCCACTTTCAGAATACATGTCATTGTTTTAAGATTCCGATAAATCGTGTGTGTTGTATGAATGCTTTCATGCGGCAGGAAAGTGAATGAATATTCATTCATGGGTTGTTAGATAGTGTTCTACGGTGGGTCAGAATTGAGATTGATTCTACGTATTTTATTAGTAGTGACTAGCGTAAACCTAACATTTTGATTCAATTGTCACGATGTTATACGACGATAAGTTAAAATAAAATAAAAAAATGTCACAGAATGAAATAGGTTAAGAGGCTGGATCCTTCAGCGCCATCTATCGCCACTTGTAGTAATTTGTAAAATTGTTCCAATTGGGTGAGTGATTTCGCTTTTATTGTCAAATGGGGTAGGCAAACCGACACATAGAAAAAACCGGACGTATGACCGTTTATAGCACAACTTTAGATTTAAAAAATAGACGAACGAAGCAAATTAGTATCAGGTTGCAAGCCTGTCGCCTTAAGAGGATAGGAGTCGCACCACTTCTCCATACAAACGTAGTCCCGTGTTTTCTCCGTGAATAATGACATTAGAGCAAAACATTTTTTTACATTATATTTGTATCTGTTGTGGCTATGCCCCTACGTTTTGCTTTTATCGATATTCTAAATAAAAAAATTAAAAAAACAGAAAATAGACAAAAGCAAATCGTAGGGGCATAGCCACAACAGATACAAATTTAATGAAAAAAAAATTTTTGCTCTCATGTCTTTATTCACGGAGAAAGCAGAGGACAACGTTTGTAAGGAGAAGTGGCGCGACTCCTATCCTCTAAAGTCTAAAGTGGACCTAAACCTGCATAGAACATCCTTACAAACAGTCGCAATATCTATCTACCCATGACAATGTTAGGGCGTTGTCATTTCCCTATCTCTCGTAACCTAATCCTCAGTCGAATATTGGGATTGGGACGATATGTTCCACCCGGACGACGAGATGTTATTTTGACTAAATCGTCGGTTGAATATTGGAACGACACGAAAGAGTGGAACTGAGAAACATTATTTTACAATTCTACATCCGTCACCACACGATCAGTAATTTCTAAAGTAAATACAATACGTACAGTCAACTTCGTCCATGGCCCTGGGTACGGTCTGGTCGGTGCGCGGCGCGCCGCGTGCGCCCGCGCAGGGCACGCGCGCGTCCATCTCGGACTCACATGTTTTGGCATTCTGTCATCTCCCTATCTCTTGTAACCTAAATCGTCGGTCGAATATTGGGACATATTCCACCCGAATGGAGAATTATTCTACACCCGTCACCACAAGTAAAGTTCCAAAGTAAATACAATACGTACAGTCTACTTCGTCCATGGCTCTGGGCACTGTCTGGTCGGTGCGCGGCGCGCCGCGTGCGCCCGCGCAGGGCACGCGCGCGTCCATCTCGGGCTCGCAGTCGGAGCCGAAGCCGCGCCACTGGTACCTTACTGCATACTCCTCGTCCTGAAAGGTTATTGTACATTATTTAGATGGTGTCATGTCTTCAGAGGGCTTTGGGAGCTTAGGCCGAAAATACGAAACGTGACATAGAAAAATCCATGACTATTTCGCGTTTCGTGGCCATTTCCAGCATATTTTGTTTGATTGCATGTATTTGGCAGTATAGAGCACGATTGGTTCGTTGTTTGACATTAGCCTCTTGCACCGCGCCTGTCAACTTTCGCCAAGTTGAAAGCCGAGGACTGTAACTATGGGATGTGGCGGATATTAATGATGGTGGTGATTCCGTCGAAACTGTGGAAGAGTTGTTCAAACTCGCAGACAGGGTCCGATTTAAAGACCTGTCTGGCAACCTTCAGTGAGGAAATAGCACAACCACAAAACGCCGCCACTGGCATACTTCCTGTAGTTTTCATACATTTTATATGGATTCGCTGCACACGGTGTACCATCGCGAACAGGGACTGTTGAGCCACTTACTTATGTTTGTAACTTGGTCGTGTAATACTAATCCAATAGCTGACATCTAGTCGGTCACATCGGTCATTGATTACATGATTACACGTCTAAATTGCGAACAGTGGCAAGTGGCTCAACAATCCTGGTTCGTGACTGCCGCCGGTGGCCGCCACACGCTACTATCGTCGCAGCTCACTTCTTATGACCCGCATCGGCCACTAAACTGCTGTCTGAACTAAAAAAACTATCGCGCGCTTCAACTTTTTGTAGCTGCGTCTACCTCTTCGTGGCAGCGTCTATGGTGGCCAGTGGCCCTTGTGCACTAAGAGGAAGGAGAAGATGATTGATTAGTGGTAATAGACTTACCTCAGATGCGGACCGACGGCTGTCCCCCGAGCTGTCCCGTCTCTTGCTCGTGCGCTGGCGGCGAGGCGAGCCGCGTCGGCTGAGCCGCGGCTGTTTATCGAGTAGTGCTGTCACGGGCACCCTACGGCTGCTTACTACCCCTACTCGCGCTCCCTCTGCAGCGTCAGCCACGGGATCTTCGCCGCCGTCTAAGGGAAGTGCCTGCCTACCTGAACCGACCCGACTCACTCGAACCTCGACCTTGAACTCGTGTCGCGAGCTACCGCTTTGTCGGGAGATTTTTACTGGTCTTGTCTCTGTTTCAATTATTTCCCACAAGCTCCCAGCTAGCCGCTAATCACGACAGTGCGTTGGACTCCCCTCCGATGCGCGCTTCAACTTTTGACAGCTACGTCTAGCTCCTCGTGGCAGCGTTTATGGTGGCCAGTGGTCCGTGTGCACTAAGAGGAAGGAGAAGATGATTGATTAGTGGTAATGGACTTACCTCTGATGCGGACTGACGGCTGTCCCCCGAGCTGTCCCGTCTCTTGCTTGTGCGCTGGCGGCGAGGCGAGCCGCGTCGGCTGAGCCGCGGCTGTTTCAGCGCCGGCTCTTCGTCGCTGTCGCTTGCAACTTCCAGTGACAGGAAGCCCTGGAATGTTGAGGAGGAGGTTGAGGATTTTAAGCCTATATGGACCACTCACACGCATAAATCACGCCTGCATACTCAACCGAGTAAGCAGAGATGTAGAATATTGTCCGCATTTTTTTTACGACATCCACGGACAAATGGAGGTGTCGTTCTAAACTACGGGTCGCATTGGATTCGAGCGGATTTTACAAACTTAATAAAATCATTATTATCCATCATGCTGCAATGCGGTTTGGTATTATAAACTTTGATTGCTATAAATCTAGACCTGATTAAATATCGTTTAAAGATTTGCGATCCGACCCGATGCCACACATCTTGTCAACAGAAGGACTTAAAGTTTATTACATAGTATCTACCCTCCAGTTTCACGCCTTTGTTATTCTAATTCAACTCCAAAACTACCCGACTCTATGAATGGACAATGATCGTAATTCATTCGGCGAATGGAAACAGGCTTTCGTTTAATTCAATTACTATGTCCCTTCATAAATTAATCTACGCGCACTAAAAGTCATTTAAAAAGTTAAGAAATTTATGGCCAGCCAGTGTCACATAAACTACGTCCAGAAAAAAGTAACGATCCTTGTTTAAACAAGTGAATGTGGGTCACGCGTTGCCTAGCAACGGATAGTCAAAACAAATCCCACATGAGTTCAATAATGTGATTTATAGACGCAGCACGTGGCCTGGCAATCCGAATTTCACTTGACATTCAACTAATATGAGGGTCGCGTGGTAAGTTTGATCGTTATGATTGGAACGAACGTTTCTCAAAATGTTGCCAGAATTAAAATTATCGACATGCTTTAAAAATGTTCACACAATATTGTTCCTAAAAATACAAAAAAATAATATGAGTGTCACGTACGCTCCAAATTTACCTCCTTTGAGCGTTGAATTTTGAAATCGGACGTTTCAACAGCCGAATGTTTGAGTATCTCTGTTCGACATAAATGGTTAAACTCAAGGGTGAAACCGCAAATTGCATGAATAACAAGCGTCCCGAACACGCGTAAGTTTTAAAGCAATAAAGGGGTTTGGCATTATGGCCAATTTCTAACGCCATTTGGGGTCGAGTTTGTAAACAGCGCTGCGGGTGGCTCTATGATTGCGCTATTGTCAGCCGTGTGAAAAAAAAAACTATTTAGGAGCAAGCAGAGTTTCAAAAATGGAAACTCTTGGTCGACTTACTTTTTTTTTTATCGTAACGTCATTAGTAGCCAGTGATTGCCAGTGAGACGATAACAACAGATGTTTTCGAAATTTAAATAAAAATGTTGATTTATTATTCATTTCTTCAAGGCAAAGGGCGCATTTAAATTAATTGATTGACAACAAATTTGAATATCAAACCAATTATTAGTCGGCTGCTCGTAGGAAAGTGAAATTTGATATGTTAATTTTCTAATTTCATATTAAGATTCAACACCTTTGACATGTTTATTATGGACCTTTGCTTCTGATCATTTTTAAGCAATAAACATTAGCATACATAGTTATAAATAATTTCAAAAGATAACATGTTAATATTAATATGAGCATCCACGAAAAATCGTCAGCCATTTTATGATTTGGCTAAAATGACAGATTGATAGATTGGTATGTAAATCATGAAATTTGATGAAGCAGGTAGCGACTTGATTCGTTATGGCGAAAATCAATAAGTAATAAGTATCTACTGAAGAACACTTCTAACCCAGCGGTTGTCAATTATCAGTTCTATGAGTTACATGTTGCTGAATCTGGTGAGCACTTCGTACGCCAATCGATATTATGTCTTCTAAAGGCCGGTCGCCGAGCACAGAAATATTCGAGCGTTATAAGTTACGTGCTCAAGTGCGAGCGTGAGGGCAATATTACTTTAGGCTTAGCGCGGCAACACGCTTTAGTCGCGTCGGGCACGAGATAGTCTACCTGTCACTTTCTGACGTCTCTAGTAAGACAGTGACAGGTACAGTCTATCTCACGCGTATCTTTACTCGCGCCCTATCGTGCTAAGGGGCCTGCGCTCGACTCGATTAAACATTAAAAACAAATGAAACGCAGTGATTGCGATTTGCTTTTAAAAAAGTCCCGCGGCCCCTGCGATCCATTTGGATATGGGCCGCGAACCAAATTTGGGTCGCGACTCGAGGTTAAGAAACGATGCTTTAGATCTTAGTTTTCAAATTTCTTACCTGATTATCGATCCTAGCGAGGCACGCCTCCAGATGGCACTGCCACTCGATGGCGCGCAGGTACAGGAGGTGCCAGCGCCGCTCGAGCGCGCGCGCCGCGTCGGTGCCTGCGCAGAGCCGCACCACCGAGCTCACGATCCGCCCGTGGCATTCGACGTCGCGTTGCAATACCTGCAGAGAAAAATAAGTTACTTTAGTCTCACATACATACATATCTTGCCTCCGAAATATAGACAGAGCCCGGTTTCGTCGAGTTTTTTTTTTGCTTGATGGCAAAACACCTTTGATTTGCGTTGCAAAACCAAATAATTGCTTGTTGAAAAATAGCACTAGTCCCTTCATTCCAAAGAAAGAGGTAAATTCCAGAATATAGACTATAATTCAGGACTGCATTAAGGCGACGTTTCATGAATACTGAAGAATAATAAAAATAAATGTTGCATCCTAAAGTTTAAATTTTAAACTTTAAATTATACATACATACATACATATTCTCACGCCTGTATTCCCATGAGGGGTAGGCAGAGCACATGATTTCAAAAATCCAGTGCCACGTTTAGCAAATTCAGGGTAACCAGATGGTAAAACGTGATATTGTAGTGACAGGTTCCTAGCCCATCGCCCACTATACACTAACCCTTTCCAGGAGTCTACTCTTACGACACCCACGGGAAGAAAGGGGGAGGTGCTATTCTGACCCGGCACCACACAAGGGGAAAATTTAAATTATGATAAATCAAGTTTCGCCAAACGTTAGCACAGCCAAAGCGTCTTTAACGGATACTTAGTTCAAGATCATCAAATTCCCATAAAATAATGCTGAAAGTTATCAACGGTACCTCCGCAAACCCACGTAAACCACAAACTGACGAGGTTATAATGTATTGTAACGCACACGCCAGACAAGCCTTCAAGAAACTACCATTCATCATTCTAGTTCCCATAAATTTTGCTGTCAGGCCATGTGGCATAAATTTTACTCGTTTCAAGAAGGATTCCACTCGATTCCGAAGCGGTATAACAAAGAATGCCTAGCATCGATAACACAGAACTATGCCGATCACAACGAAACGGCTATCTGTAAACAAGCGAGCATCGAGATCAATAAAACCGATACGGAATTCGTGTTACGAAATGGCGCGGCTGCCGAAAACAATAAAGAATCCGGCCCTAGCATTCCATGTTATAAAAAATACTGGCCACGCACAATACAGCGAGAAAGCGATGATAGAAGCAATCGAATTTAACAATGGCCAGTGACACTAGAAGCCAGTTGGGGAAGAGTAAAAAAAGTTTAAATTTGAAAAACGAACAAAGGGCGGAACGTGCCGGGAGTTGCGCAGCTCATGAAAGCTAAATGCCGCGAAAGAAAACCGTTAAAAAAGCTACTGCTTCTTCATGGTACGCTTTATTTTCTTAAAAGTATGATGAATAGAAGTTAATAAACAATAGGGTTTTAATTTGGAGTGTGATTGAGCGCATAGATAAGACCGGTTGTGTTATGAGTGCACCTGCATTCTTGATTGAATCTGGGCGCTTCATAAACAATCCCGATGACTGGCGGATGCGGTTGCGAGCATCGATCCAGTTACGATTTAGAGTGAATGTTTTATGTAAAACAATAGTTTACACAACGATGAGCCTACTTATTTTATGAAATAAGCGTGACGGTGAATGGAAGTACAAGTGCGTAGCCTGATAATTTTACGGAATGAAAAGCACACGAATAAGTAATATTTAATTGAATCGCAAGTATCATAACTGATGGAACAATTGAGGATGAGAAATGTAGGACAAGATCTAAACGCGTTTGAATTGATGAACTGAGGCCACACAATAGAATTAAAACCAACAATCAACCCATCCACAGCATAGAAGACAAAAGAACTATAAATTTGCATGCCTTTGATCGTGTTTACTCCGAACCAAAACAACCGTGCAATCAGGCTTGCGGACTGACATGTAAGGGAAATCAGTAATAAATATCCCAATTCAATCTAATTGGATCTATTCCCGTCCGGTACGGAAACCGGACCGTAACGAGAATGTTTTGGTTACGATGCGTTTACGAATTACCATCTAATACAGACCGTACCGATGCGAGATTACGGCGAATTACGATTTATCGAGATCGCTGGCCGTTTATTTTGATTTCCAGATGGAAACGTGGTCTTGTTAAGAAACGGGAAAGTTTTTGGATGTATGTTCTGCATCGTATTATGGTAATAATAGATATAGAGTAGATAATAGGTAGGATATTGATAGATACTATAATAAGGAGATTGACTTAGAAGTAGATGCTTAGACTTAGAAGAATTTAGGTCTCAATTTGTTTTGATTGACGGCAAATTACGAATGTATTAAGCTTTTGCAAACTTTTAACTTTCCGAAATAGTTCAGCAAAAGCGTCCATAACTAGATTCTTAGATCTCAAAAACGATTTCAAATACAAGATGCCCGAGATGATATTAGAAGACTGAGGCAAAAAAACCATAACATCAATGATGAAACAATGGAACAGTTTGTTTAAGGTTTTTTTATTATTAACATTAACAAAAACAGTTACTTTGAAGTTCAATCACCCTTATACTAAAGAATCGAGTGAAAGAATTTCTCGCACACCGAATTTTATGTTACATTTATTAGTATTTGATGGGTAATTTGGAAAAGATCGCGTTGGAGTAAAGCGAAGCGTCCAACTGATCGCATCTTAAGTAAATGCCCATAAAACTCCTAAATGTTTACATTCACACATAATTTCGTTTTTACGAACGTCCTACACCACAGGAAACGGGTAAATGATGTTACAAAATATCATGTCTGAATTAGCTTTTAAATTTTAAGATACCGCCGGTGATACGTTGACAGATCAATTTGACTTAAATTATGCAGGTAAAGCTTTCTCCCATGGATACAACTAGAATAAAAGTTTCTCCATCATATCTAATGTCAGAAAACAAATCCTACTAACCTGATACATGCAGACATCATGAAAATACCAAGAGGTGTAAAGTCAAGGCAAATCACGCCGAGGATGTCGCATTTCGCAATCGTATCGTGACATGCCGAAGCGTGACATGCTGTGGGGTTACCTGGTCATACATGGCATAATGTACTAGCTATGCTACTTATGACAGTATACAAGTCCGCTATGTTCCCAAAGCAGTGTTGGTCTTAAAAGGAAACACTGATGTTGGTAAAGATGAATTGCCATATTTCTAGTCAGTTTATCTTAGTTACCTAGTTACTGCTGCGTTTGTAGTATCTATCGTGTTTTTTATTCTATTAGCATTAGCCTAAGTAGACCTTCGGACGGCATGCCGAATCAACAACCTTTCGACAGACACGATTCAATTTTTTACTTCCATCGGGCCAGCTTAATGTTCCCGTGCAAATTGGGATTTCAGGCGTCACAGTACCTTATTACCAGGCCTTATAATGCTAAATAGCGTGAAAGGAAATTATGCGTTTCTATTTTTAAAATGGGAGAATTAATGTCATGGCAGTTGACGAAATCGTTATTGAGGATGATATTGTTTTAAAAAAAAAAAAAAAATTCAAAGCTGCCTGCTACAAAGGGTATGAATTTTCAATTAGGGACCAGTATCTAGATGTTCTTCTACTCGTACATAGATAATTTGCCTGAATCTAAAGGTGTATGGAGCACTCCCTTCACCGCACAAACCATTCATTACGCTCTTGGGTTGTAATGGTACCAATTTGAAATCAACACTGAGATTATTTCTTGCGGAATAACATCGCGTTGTTATTGACTCGAGTTCAAAATCATTTGTATCTTGAAAGTAGGACAGAGGCACGATAAATGATGTAACAATTAATTTGAATCTTAATTTGAAGTTAATTATTGTTAAACTGCCTGTAACAGCTCCTAACATACAAGTTAACAAATGTGAAGAGAATGCTGGTAAATCTGTAAGTGTGCTCAAGGATGGGGAGGATATAAATATTAAAACTGAAGCAACTCAAATAACAAACGACGACCTTACCAAAGTCAGAAGGGAATAAATGGCAGTTCCGCCTCTAGTGTGTAAATCACGCTGCACTAGAGATATAATTGGTGTTATTACCGGTGTTGGCGATCCGACGAATCACCCTGTCCGACTCGACAGTTCGTAATTGTGGTCGGAACAATCGCAACACAAAGCAACATATTTCGTAATCAATCTTATTGTTTAGTCAAAATCGAGACGTGTCTTATCATAACCCACTACCGGAGGTTGTACTAGTGGAGTAATACAAAGACAAGAACATTGGCGTCATAATTATCGGTAGACAAGTTAATTGCTGTTGTTTGACAGCTGATTAGGAAGTTAACTAGATGAGGATCAAGGCGTTCTCTAGTAAAAGGCATTTAGCATTTAACCTACTTGAATGACATAAATTATCGCCATGTTACTAAACCTTCTACATTGTAAACAGAAGTCGAGAACACGGGTGGTCGCTCTGCATATGTGAAATGAATGGAAATGGCAAACATTTTGTGTTTACTATGGTAGCGTGTATGCGCTAAGAGATAAAACAGACGGATGTGAGTTACAGCCATCAAGCTGGCCACTGATGACTTTTCTTAATACAATCTCCGCACGAAAGAACCGCTTTCCCAGAGTATTGACTTAACGTTACGACCGATCATCCGTGGAGAGCTGGGGATCAATTGAAATTTACTTAATTGATTTGGCATAACTGGAGCATTCCCAGGCGACAAAAAATTGATGACAAAAGACGTCGTTAATCTTATTAGTATTGCAAAAAGTTGATATTGCACTGTCGCGGCTGCACACGTCAAGTTTACGTCAAGGTCCGCGGCGCCGGCGCGCATGCCGGCGGAGTCATCGGCCGCGCCGCCGGATTTAGCCGACGTCGAACGGAAATAGCCGAATGTCCAGAAACCATGCGCTTGTCCGCGTTTCAGCGAATGTTTAGGAGCCGAGCGGTCAATGGCGGTGCCGAGCGAAGCCGAAAGTAACGGCTTGCAAGAAGCCAGGCAGCAGATGGTCGAGCTTAACGATCTTTTCTGCGAGCTCAAACTAGCCTTACGTGGCTGTGTGTGATTAGACGAAAATGTTGCTCGTTAGCTTAAAATTTGTCACAAAAGATGCAGAATAGCTTTAAATTTTATTGACACGAAAACATCCGCAAGGGGAACCTCACCAAACCTATAATTAAAAGCCATCCATTTACTTCCTAACTGCTACTTTTATAACCCTTTAAACATAACCAATTAAAAAATTACACTTCATTTTAACGAACCATCACTACGGTAAACACACACACGACGCCACTTGGCAAGCATTCTAGTCGTTTCAGATAAACTTCCATGAGAATGAGGTTTATCGGCTGAACTAAGTTAGCGGCATTTAACATCTACTTCTTGTAAAGGGTACTTGCTGTTTGATTAAACACCGGAATACGCTACCCAGTTACTTCAACGCTGTGCCAGTTACCAGTATTATTCTAATAGAATCTACCCTTTTACAGATATACGATCTCTCCGATCTTTAGTTGATTTGAAGACCAAGTCGCTCCAAAAAACCATCAAGTCCAAAATAATATGCAAATCTAAAATCATTACCGTCGTAATTTGCCACACAATGACTGAACTTCTTAGAAGTCTTTATGCGAAGCTCGCCCATCGTGACGAGACGTGAGAAATTGATCTCAAGGCCTCCAACTCCAAACTCGATCGTGTTTCGACTAATACGGAAACAAAAACTCCAGTAAAGGACGTTTATTGTCTTCAAATTAAGGAAGCGGCATCAAAGAGAATCCGCTTAGGAATTGAATGCAAAAAATGCAAGCTTAATCTTCTGCGTACGTGGTAATTACATCGTCAATGCGATCGAGTGCATCCATCCTTTTTCTAAGGGTTCTTTGAAAACCCGCGGAGAAATCCATCGCAAGAACCGTTATAATATAGGTTATGTCACCGCAAAAGGAACGGACGCACGACCGGCGATAGTAAGCCTCGGCATGCGCAATTTTCTTAGCACACATCTATGCTGGCTTCGGAAATACTCAATTTACTGTTAATCTAAACCGATTGGGCCATGTTTACACAGACGGCTAATTCTCTTGACACGCCGACTCGGATTTAGTTCAATTGGTCATTGGTTGATTTGGTATTGTCGTAGACTTGTGAGCGTGTTGGGTTTGTGCTTACAAGAAGTTTAAGAACAGGAATTGTGGTTTGTTTATGCGCTGTAAAAGTAAAACGTAGACAATAATAGGCGATTTTATTGTTAGAAAGCAGCCTCTGCCAACGTTTAAACAGACAACAAGGGGACAAACTTCGCCACTTTAGTCCTTTTCCGACGCTATGACGCGAAAGATTTGCATACGATAAGGATCCGTTTTTGTTTTTTAATCGTAATAACAATGTGTGAAAGCCGTGAAAGTTTAACCAGTACGGGCTGATTTTAATTATAATAATTTATGGCAAAAATTGTTTCAATTAAATTCTCGGGTCTGAAAATGAATAAAACTGGCAATAAATTTCTCACAGGAAATTGCTTATTCAGGATCCATAAATACCTAAGTATGTGCTTTTTAATTGCCAAGCCTTGTAATGCTGCGATAAACTGAAAACGATGATTTCATCCCGTTAGAACAGTTATTGAACTTGGTTTAATACGTAACAGTCCACTCTCACATTAATTCTACGATAGAATTCATTCCTGTCGTTTCTAAACAAATGTCAGCCCCAAACCACTCGTTCGTGTTTGATATTCCTTCGAACCACGTTGCAGCTAAAAATGTCAGGTAAGGAGAGCAAAAGGTCCTGTCGGTGCCGAGAAGCACAGAATATGTGATAGTACTATGTACAGTCGAGTTCATTAATATATGAGCAAAACTGAGGGTTCAAAAATATCTGTACACCTTTATGACATTGACAATAAGGTGCAAAAGTTTATATATTGAGCATTTGTCTGCTTATATATTTATGAACTCGACTGTATAGAAGGTGTTAAGATGTTAAGAAGGTCCCGACTCCCGAACATGTTAAGGCGTAAAGTATTGCTGTTTCTACTGTAACCTGCTTAAAACTTAAAATTAAAATTAAAAAACTTAAATTGTTTACATAGTAGGTAATATTGTAAAATAATAATATTGTTTTGAATAACTTAACTTTTTTTTTGTTAAAAAAGATCCCGGAAATTCCAGGATCTCGCGGGATTGGTATTTCGAATTTTCGATTTAGTGTCTGTATTGCATTTCCTAGGCCGTACTCCCTAGCTTAGATTTCTATCTTTCATATCCGTTGCAGACACTTCATTACAGTCGTAAAACCATCTTAAGTGCTAAAGAGAATCCAAAGAAATCTGTGTTTGATGCTGACAGTAAATAGTCTGCGTAACAGGCCATAAATCACTCAAACAACCCCAATTTCTAATTCCCACAGTCTAGTCCACAATTAGCACAATTACCTTCTGCATAGTGCCAACATTACGGACGCGTATCAACGGTAAAGCAATTAGCTAAGCGTTTCGCCGCACGGCAGATTAATGTCAAACTATGTTTGTCTGTGATAAGTTTAAACATGCCAAGCGTTTTCTTCTAATAATAAATACATATTAAACCATTGAGGATAGAACCTATAGAGTACTAATGTCATCTCGGTTGTTCGGAAATGATTCCGCAAAACAATTGAAGTGATCGCTGTGCTCTTATTGGCCGGTCCAAGATCGCGCGTAACGCTAGTGCCTTTTTCTCTACGGTTATTGGCTCTGTGCAGTTTCTGTGACAGTGACGGTGACGCTTAGTATGTTGAAATCAAGAAACTATTTGCGGACCGGGGTTGCGAACATTGTTTCTCTATAGGTTCTATCCTCTATGTATTAAACAATAATAATCCTACCTCTACCTACTACACATTTCCGTATTTCCAAATGCTGAGTCCAGCCAGGGCTCCCACTTTCTGTTTTCGTCAATATGTAGTTTTCTTAGTATTTTAGGCCTTAACGGCCATTCAAAAATTGCCATAGCGGACGGTATTTCACGTCCACACGGCGGGGTATTGGTAAAGTTTTCAACTAGCAATAATCGCACCTCGGATTAACCTCATTGGTTACGATATTGCCTCTGCGCAAAGTTAACATTTCAGAGCAACGCGATCCACCCAACGAAATCGCGTCAGCCAAACGTTACCGCGGCGTACCTCGACACTAGCGCTATCTGTTGAGCACTTTTGAAACTATTTCACTCGTACAAAAAGCGGAGCTTGATTCAAGCTTTCGAGAAAGAGCAAGTACAAAGTCGCGAGTGCAATTAAAATACCTGTTTAAACTGAGCTGCACGTTGTAAAAACATATAAATGAAATCAGTAACAAAATCTGTGTAGTTACACGCAAGAACGCAGTACGCTGGAGTATTACAGCAATTATTTCTAAACGATGGGAACTAACAGCTCTGTTGATCTCGAAATGTGAATTTAAATTTTATGAGCAGCCAGTAACAACGATAAGGTGTATTTTATGAACAAGGAACAGTTTTTTTAGAGGTAATGATGTGTTTTCTAGATAAAACATACCAGTTATTTAATTCAATGCACGCTATATTTTAGTGGTCACACGTGATAGACGGACAGGCGGGTCCGGTAACAGAATTTAGTATACAATAAAATCCACGTCTTGCGTGCCGTTTTCTTTTGTATATGACAGCTGGAATCCAAAACGTTACAATTTGCTATAGGCACGCAAACTTGTTTTGAACAAACCGCCTCGGAATCAAACGCATACCATCACAAATTTATCAGTTCGCCCAAATTTCATGCGTGGATTACAGCTCCATAATTACCACAATCAAAGCTTGCAGCATCATTATTATTTTTAACTCGTTATGATGAATCCAATTTCAAATGGTTAGTATAGGGTTAGCATCGGGTGGAAATAACTATTACTTTTACAAAAGTAATGAAAATATTAGATGTAAACATAAAATCAGAGAAGTAAAAGTACTGGAAATCATAAACAAACGAGTGAGATGACAGACGGACAGGTTTGCATAGAAACCACTGACAGCTGACAGGCATAGCAAAATGATTGCAGAACGACACCATAGCAAATTCGTGAAGTAAGGTAATACCAACATTACAACCATAAGGTCATCGATGTAACTTACGTATTCCGTAACGGGTTAAGTAAACAGAATCAAACAGAATGATGCCGTGAAATCAGAAATCGGGCACAATGCGTTTCAGAGGCTTTAGTCTATTGTCTATGGATGCAGACAATGTTTAGACTGGGTTGCTAGTGCATTAAATGGAAAGGAAGCCGAGGTCAAGTCGTTTGGTTAACAAATAGAATTAGATCGCTTGGGAATGATACCTTAGTCGAGTATTTGTAAACGAAAATAAAATAGGATGCGACGTTAAACATGGAACACTTTTGTAAATCCAATTTATGCAAGAAAAAGTCGGTATCGGAACAAAAAAATCAGGAAAAAATGATAAACCCGAGTAGATTTGTACATTGCAATAGTCTCACTATTTGTGGTGATCATGCATTCATCAAAGATATCATTGGATTGTTTATCGGTAACTAAATTCGCATTATTCGGAAGAAGATATTTCACAGTGTCAATTTCATCCGGTGTAGGTATAATACGCCGCAAAGTGCGGCTTGTCGAAATTACAAAGCCGCAAGTGTTTAAGTTGCGCGATTGGCATGACTCATCAGAATTAAGGCAGTGTTGCAAGCCCAGTAATTGACGTACTGGCAAAGTTACGAGTACGAAGGAACACGAAGGCCACTGGCAACACTGTTACAGATCCGCTAAAGACCTTAAGATATTTATTGCAAAAGGCAAAGGCATAGCAATAATAATTTAGCAACGCGTGTAAATTTTAAAGTGAGGTGTTAGACAATTTATAATTGCTTAATATGGAAATTGCTAAATACTTTTTAGGAGTGGATATTAACACGTTTTGATTATCTACTGTTTTTGTTTCAGTTCCTTTACATGGTTGCACATGGTTGCCAATATTTTCCTAGAATTATTATGTAGGTATGATAATTTTGTTATGTACTACTAATTAGTGTTAATTCATGAGAAAGTCGCTTATCTAAGTATTTACAAGAAGTTTAGAAAGAAAATGAATCCACCTGTCATTATTATTAATGAACACCTCGGATCATTACCGAATCATTACCATGTGCAAAAACAGATATCTAAAGTATTGATAGACTACATAATGTAGAAACAAATAAACCGTAGACGCAGAATCAATTTGAGCAAATTGAAACCGCAGATTGCGATGTATACGTTGAAACAATGATGGAACTTTCACGATACTCTCGCTTGGAAAACTGTAACTTCGCGAAATATGCAATCAGACACACTGCTGGCAACACAGTCCCTCTGATGAAAACAGTAAAGTTACTTTAATTAACCGAAAGGATAAATACAGTAAAAACTATATTCAAGCGCAATGGAAAGAAATTTAAAGAATGGGAATCACTAATCAGCCAATCAATGTCTTAAAAGAACAATGGACAAGTCATTGAAAAGAAGTTGACTAACAATTTATTGAATAATTTGGGTATCTTTTTAGGTATGTTCTGAATTAGACAACTAATTTTACTAAAATAACTACAATATTCCACTTCAATTTTCACTGTAGCATACTTTTTTACTTAACTTTAATTAAACCTAAAGTTATGTGAAAAGTGACTGTAACGTAGTCAATGGTCTGCTGCCTACACCATTTAGGAATACAGATGAATGTTGAAGTACGTGATTTGTCTCTTCCACTTTTCAAAACATTGGACTATGACAACTGTCAGCCTTACTGTTTTCCAACATCTACTGCGCCGGATTGCAATCACTCCGCAAATCACCGTAATGATCGCACGCGCATATCGCATCGCATACGCATGCTTGTCTATGTATATCACTTGAATTTCGTACCTTGATTTACAATCCACGCTTTCCGTTTCTAAGGCGATATTAACTACCTGTCTTGCTTTTATAAGGTTGCAGTTTCGATTAGAATGAATAAATGAGATTTGTGCGGATAAATAAGATTTGCTGTATCATAGGATGTTATACAACGCGAATCTATATGGTTAAACTTAAGCTGAATTTGAATTAGTTTGCTCTCGAATTAGATTAGCGCTTGAATACCGATATGCTAAAGCATCATCTGATTGAGGTTTTGGTACCTAACATAGAAAGACACATTGTTGGAATTGAAACTAGCTTATGGTCATAATAGGTTTTGAAGATGAATTCTGGGAATAAGCATGTCAAAGCTTCTTGAATTACTGCGGGAAACTACGCCATTTGCTTTATATTTCATTTTAAAATCCTACTTGGCATTTGTAAACGGCTCCTAAACTTTTATTAAATTGTTAGCTTTTCATGTGAATAAATCTCATTATGTTAAAACCAGATACAACGGGAGCAAATCAATGGTCATAAATTCAATTATAAGGACTTTTGCAAACTCACTAATTCAGTAAAAGGCACTGCATCTTGTTTATTGAATTTTCAAAGTTCAGCCCAAAATTTTTGATTATTAACATTGGCAGCAGCAGACTTCTAACAGCAATGCTTGTAAAGGTTGTAGTTCACTTATGAGGACCGTCCTCTTATTTGATGTAACAAATGGTCAACCAATGTGTATGTCCGGCACAGGTGACCATTCTTGGAAGACTGGACCAACCATGGCAAGTTTCGAACACAATACTCACACTACAAGCGTTTTGAAGCTAGGCTCAATAAGAAGAACAAACGTGTTAGTGTTCTGACTACTTTTAGTCAGCAAATTTTGAGTAGGATTATTATAGCCACGTCACACTACCGAAAATAAATAGGAAGTATTACGAGTATTTTTCACTAATCATCAGGATAACCATCATCCATGAGGTCATTAGCAGTCAAAATAGCAAAAGATAAATGAATAGAAACTTATTGATAACATTTACGTTTAAGAACTAGGTGACGCCAGGCGACTTAACCCCCGTTGTATTTTCTTTCATAAGAACATTGTCCTAATAATAACAATTACAACAGAAAAGAGTAGCGAAATCGATGCAGTATTCACTTGTGATCCCGTGACCAAAGAAAATAAGACTTGATGTTTGAATAAACAACGAAGATTTTTCAAAGATAGAGAAACAACATACGTAGTTTAGTTAAGTGCAAGGATAGACGCAAATACAGCGCTATTGAACCCTGTCATTATACTTCTCTCTCTCGCATATTAACTGCGACTGTTGCACGCCTCCAACAATAAGCATTATGCAGTGGGGTTGTATTGTGACACGTCACACGTGTTCAGTCCGTGCGTCCGCGCAGCTGTGGACAAATCGCCCTCCGAAGGGTGCAGTGTTATGAAATGGTCATAATGAAGGTCATTTTTAGACATAACCAAAGGACAAATGTAAAAGAGGTAGAATGCATTGCATTTGGTATACCTAAGTGTATATAAAAGAAGTGTATATATCATTATAAAATTGGTAATAGATGATACATCGATATCATCGATTTGCTTACAGTACATTACTTCTTAACAATGCTTCTTGCATAACCAAGTTTTTGAATTTGAATCAAATAAGTCCTTTCACTAGATTAGTGCTGTTTATTAGCCTAAAATACTCAAGATCTACTGCAATGAAATAATTACAAAGTCATATAGCAACTGGCAAAACTGCTAGTTCAAAAAGTAAATGCTCAACGCCATCAATACATGCGGTCTGTAATATAACAGCAAAGGACCGAACCATAAAATTACTGATATAATAAACTAATCTAAACGACAGTTTGTAAAGTATCACAGCCAATCGTAAAAGTCAACAGCCTCAAGCTACAGATGTCGAACGAATTCAGCCATAAAAGGCAGCGCAGAAGCATTCATCTAGCACGACCGCACGCTAGTCCATAAATCATATAACTCTTTCTAACCAGTATAGATGTAAATGAGTGCGAGAGAGATGGTTTGATAAACGTTGGTACCTATGCAGAATCTTTGGTTGTGTGATGGAATGACAACTGTGGTTCTAAGATGTGGAGTCAGAGGTAGTTGCAGAATGCACCGATCGGGCGTAGCCAGGATTTAGTTTCGGGGGGGGTTTGACGATAAAGAAATCGGCCAAGTGCGANCCCCCCCCCCCCCTGGCTACGCCCATGCACCGATAGTCAAAGTCAAAATGAAGCAGAAATTGAGCCGTGGCTATAATATTGTTTTTTGAGATGCTGGCAGTTAAAAAAAGGATAAATGAAAAAAAGTTTAAGTCTAACTTTTAAATTTTAGGAATGTTTGTGAACTTGCTTCTTTAACCCATAGCTTCATAGCATTTTTTGTTCAGTCGGTATACGCGTGCACTTGAAATGACCTGTGGTGAAATGGTGCCTATTATGCTGTCGTTAGATCTCCAAAGGTCATTCAGGACTAGTAGGTATTATTTCGACTACATTAAATTTGCACTAAGCCAGCAGTGTCGTCTACTTACAGAGAAATAAATATTTGACTACCATAGTAAATATTTCGACCTCACGGAAAGACAAGATTTCAGAAGTTGCAAGTAGTAGTACTTAAAGAGGTAATAGGTACCTAATTAGGGTAGTCTCCATTTGTTAGGTACTCGATTATTTTTTAGATGGTTTATCTACATAATTACTTCAACACATTTCTATTTGTATGTTTTTTGCGTATTCTAAATATGCCGTGATGTATGAATACGGAGCTCATTAGGAAACGATTTATTTGCGTATAAATGATCAATCATATAAAAAAGTTTCGTGACTGACTGACAACATAATATATGGCCTAAAGCGAGATACATGTATAATTTAAAGATATGTTCCTTTTATGATTTATTGCTTATTTTTTACGACCCAAGGCTGAATCTTAAAGTTAGTGGACAGCAACATCACCTAATATTACAATTATTTAACACAAAAAAAGAAAAGAGACATTAAACAAAATAGCATGGTAACTGCAAATCAAAAACAAAAAGTACGCAATAAAGTAACGATAAATCTAGCCGGGAGCAACGCACCGTCGATCTGATAAGGATTATGGCACCAAAGCCTCCTCGGGCTTCGCTTTGAATAATTACAGCACATTCCGACGCAATAAATCTACTATAGCCAATAATACGAACAATAGAGAAATACTCGTACTTTAACAAGAGATATTATTAATTGGCGAACGCAGGTCCAAATTGACCCCAATGCCCGCAAATTAGATACGATCTCATTTTCAAATAACCATACAACCAGTATACAAATAACTTAAGCCTCAATAGAATTCAAGCCAAACCTCAATCGCCTTCAAGCATCAGTACACGAAGTAACAATTACCTGTAACAACAAAAACACATATATTAAAACGTCAACGTGAGTAAACAGAATTGTGGCATATTTGTTATGACCCCTACTTCTTGCTACCTGAAAGTTCAAGTGCTTTTACCATGAACCATTGACGACAAGCAAATTCAATTGTAAAGTATCGCTTGCTGTTGCAATTCAGAAACTTCTGTGAACTGACCATAGCAGGGCAGTAATGCACGTCGAAATTGAAGCTTCATGTCAAAAGGGTTCATTGTGGAGTAATAAAGCCCAGTCCAACTGGAATTTGTTAGTTCAAACAGTAAGCCAAACAGGAACGCGCATACAAAGTATTGAATAAGTGCTTTGTATTGAGAAACGGGGAATTATATTGTTTCTCGTGATTTCCAAGTTACACGAAGGGCCCTTGAATTTCGTCACGAGGCCATTGAATTGTTGTAAAATGTTTTCATTGTTGTGGTTGAAACAAACAAGCTATTGTAAAATCGCAATATTGCGAATTGTGCTGAGCTTTCCAAACAACCCGTGTTATGTAAATGATGCAATGCAAAATGAATCATCAATAATCATTATTTCTATATCGAATTAGGTATCACGTGTTGATAGGGAAGTGATGGACAGATGATAGCAATCTGAAGAAATGACAGATTGCGAACAGTGATCTAACTACGACGTGCAACGTTACTTTACGTTACACAACGTGCAATACATTTATAATAATCATAACTTCTGCTGGGGACAATACTGTCACTAGTTTACTATACTCGTAAATCATACGAAATGTAATCAGACATCAGTGTTTTAGAAACTACTTGAGACTGACAAATAAACAAGGATTACTTTAATGTTTTCACTAATTTCGATATTAATATAAACGTTCAGATAGCCGGTGAACAATTTTGAACATTACGAAACAAATGGCTAGGCCTAACACCCGTGCAATAGAACCTCGACGCATTAGAAACACTTCACAACGATCGCAATAAAATAATAAAAATAAGAATAATAGAAATACTGTTTCCAAATCATTCAAAAGTTATGCAACCGCGTTAAAGCTCGCTGCGAGAGGAAACAGTAATTTGAGCGCAAAATTTGACTGACAGGCCTAACAATGAAGTTAATCATTATAATTATACTACGTAACACTAGTGGGGCCTTGGCCGTTCGGATACCCGAGTTATTACTCTGCTATAAGATACATTCAAAAATAATAAACTTCCTACTGTTAAAGCGTTAGGCTGTTAATCGCTCAATGCCGTACAAAGTATAGAATTACCATACAAAGGAAATAGGAAATGATCAAGAAGTCTAAGTGCACAAAAGTAAATGTTAGAGATGTTGAAACATAAGTGTTAACAATAAGGAATGTGTTAAAGTAAACTATAGCTAGAAACGATTCTGCACGATATACTAATGTTATGTGTAATAATGTCGATAAGCAAATAAAGTAGATATAGAACTAACACAAGCAAGTGCGGAACTTAAAATGACTAAGAGAATAAAACTCGAAATTACTAAATCTAAATAGAATAACTAGGCCAACTAGATCATAGTAGCCGACGTAGGCGTTCAATAGCGTCTTAGGGTGATAAAAATAATACTTAATAACGAAGTTGACGATGTAATAAATTGCAAAGACCAGGTCATCATCACTTCGCAGGCTGTTCACCTCGACTAATAATAAAATTGATTTCAATTCACCCACGTTGCGGATTGCGGGGCTACTAGCGTAGTAACACCCACGCCATTGAAGCCATTCAAACAATGATGCCAATATATCGCACAATGTTATTTCAATTCGAGATTTCACGAGTGAGTTGCGAAGGAAATGGCGTCTTTATTGCTCTTAACAAACACGGCGTTTCGCTATTGATATTTCAAACAAAATTAAGTATGTATTGAAAAAACATTCGCCTCATTAAAAATGTAATGGACAATCAATAGAAACCTTGACTCAATTATGGTATGATGAATTTGAACAATTAGTTAACATGGAGTAAGAAATAGTTTTTACTGGCAGAATAAAGGATCGAACATCGCTGATTGTAGTTATTAGAATTTTGTGCCTCGCAGTGCGTTAGAAGTAGTTGCTTAATAGTAAAATAAAACCCTATTAAAGTTTGTACTTTTTGAACAAAAAAGGGATATGGAAGCGTGGTCAAAGTCAATTGCGACAGAAAAATAGTCAGTCTTCGGTGCCCATTTCCATGTTAGTATTATAATATAAACAAAAGTTAGTATTAGTAGTAAACGTAGTATCGAAAGTGATATCGATGTGTCACATCTTATTAGAATAACAAATGAGCACTCCCAACCTTAAACACGGTTAGGGAGGCATTGACATTCAAAACATAGTATTCCGAAAGAAAATTGGTACACTGTCTATTATCGAAACAAAAGAAAGCTAGCAGTTTTGATTCTTGTCTCTATTGTAGTTTATTACGTCTCGCTTACCTTATAATGCACTATAAAAACTGATAACAAAAGTTAATTTTTGTGAAAAATAGTGGAAAAAAAACATAGATTTTTTTATCACCTTTGTCCCCCTTACTGTGATATTGGGACATAAGAATCGAAACAATAATCTTTGCAAATAAGTCCTTGATTGAGTACATTACAATTGACGTACGAAATCTAGATCAGATGAAATAAGAGACGTGCCTGAAAAGGCCTGCACGTGTTTTAATCAGGGCACCGATAACAATAACTATTAAATCATTCTGCTAATCTGCGTGAATGTTTGAAATAATAAACCATGACTCGAAAAATGCAGGGAGAAATGGAGGTATGCAGTCAAGTTTGGGAGACGATAGCCGGTAAAATTACCTAATCATGCTTACTCTTTTTAGTGACTTGTGACTTAACAGGAGTACTTTTGTTTTATTAGACGACAGGGAGACGTTTACAGTAGTTTCGACGTCGAATCGTCATGTTTTGTCTAAGCTGTGGCGTCATAATAAGTCGGAAAAGGCGTTCAGGTTGGTTGCGATGTCCAATGCTAAATGAATTGCCAAATTGTGGTATAACAATTGACAGTTCAGGTTATTTCTGTATCAGTAGCGAATAGCACTTGTGGCTGGCAACTAACTTGACATTTAGGCGAAGGAACAAGTATTAAGGAACAGCGTTCCAGGAAGTATTTACATACAGCGAGAGGAAACGACAAAGACCAGTTCACTGGAAACGCAAGATTCTGCCACTAATTCACCTGATCTCGCGATTCTGGCCGTTCCTGAGATTTAGTAGCTTCCTACCGTGCCGCGAGTGGGCCGTGCCCCTAAATCATGGAGCCACTTACGGTGTAAAAGACAAATTGAGCCATTTTGTCTGCCTCAACGTCTATCTGAGAACCCGGCCAGTTAAACAAGCCCCGACTTAGCGTTTCCAGCGAAGTAGTTCCAGTAGCAGAATTACCCATCACTAGGGCTCAAGATTTAATGGGTGTTGTGAAACTGCTGGCTTCCTTACACCCGAGGGTAAGTTCAAACGATTTAGTTTATGAGGGTGATTTGAAGAAACATCAGCAAAAAGCAGTGATCGCTTTATCTATTACGGGAATAGATACTAGGGTATGTGCAATAGCCGGCGGTTCGGACTAAATGTTCGGTAGGTGTACTGTTGGGATATTATTATGATAAACTATACCCATTTTGATAGTGATATCTCTCTTAACGATTATTACAAGCTATTCTCTACTAATGATGCACAATTACTGCAGACAACTTAAATGTGATTAAATGAAAAAATTGGTACTATATTTTTTTACTCCGTAAAACTTGAAGTGTTGTAATGTTTCATAGGCTGCCGCTGCATCGCCGCTGCTTCAGACGAGAGGCTAAAATCTTGTCATTATTGTAACTCACTGGTGCTGATATTGCGCTGACGTGAAAAATCATTAAGTTATTAGCATTCGACCACAATGCCCCGTTGTTGGAAGCTAAAATTGCCAAGAAACAAAAGAATGCTTCAACAAATTCTGCTCTGAGAGCAAATAGCGATTGTGGCTATTTCGTGCCGTATAATTTGTTCTTGTTCATTTAAGAGCAACAAAAAATAACCTTGTAGGAGCTAGGTCGGATTACGATCATTCGACAACCTTGCTCTCTGTGGTTATAAATGTTATATCGTCTAACAGAAGACGCTGTTGAAATCGCTAATTGGGGAAGTATTATATTGTATTTTGAAAAACTTAAAAAGGAACCGGATGACATTCTTATAAATCTACCGCTTGACGAATCGGTGAATTGCTGTTACCAATCGCTGGCAAATATCTGCCAGTACTTGGTTATACAGTGTGTATTTTTAATATTACCTCAAACCGTAATTTAACGTAGGTCTAAGTACAATTAACCGATATCGCAAGATAATTTTAAGTTAGTCCTAACCAGTAAAGCGTAATTAATTTTTTAAAATTTATCAAGCAGCAATGTATTGCGTACACTTATTTGACAGAAAGAAAAAAGGGATCTAATGTTATTGTGTAGCTAATTATCGTTAGGTACGTATTTCCTGCATATGAGACTAACTACTTGGCAGCCAAAACCGAGGCATTATGGCGTTTAAACATTTCATTTATGTTAAATTAATAAGTCAAATAAAGGCAAGGAATTCTTGTTACAAAACAATACTTACTAACCACTTTAGTTTCAAACAAATGTCTTGCACCGAACAAGTCACATACATTTTAATTGAATACTACCACATCCTTTGAATTCTTCTGAAATTGATATAAAACCTATGATTCTACTATTGAATTACTATTATTATTTTAATTTATCAAGCACTGTAAGGAAGATAGTAAACATTACAAGTCAATTGACAAGATAACGTCAAAGACACACTTCAACCATAAACCTACCACAGAAATCGCTACCTATTTGAATACTTAAATAGTTTGATCAAGGAGTATTAATTTTATTCACAATTGATTAAATTTTAAGGTAAAATACAAACTACCAACCTTATGATAATTAATTTCAGCAAACTCAGGTAGTCTGTTTTACTGGCTGGTATGAGAATGATGACATTAAAAAAAAAATACAATTGAAAGAAAAACGATTTGTTTTGACGTAGATTATCTCGTAAATCGGTGTGCAGCATGAAAATAACCGCGAATTTTTTTCGCGGATTATTTGGACTGACGAAAGTACCTTTTCAAGGAACGGTGTATGGAATCAGCGGAATACCCACTAAACCCTCACGTTTTGAACTAAACAGGCCATCAGTACCGCTGGTCAGTGAGTGTATGGGCGGCAATCCACGGAGATCGCATCATCGGGCCAGTTTTCAATGACGAAAATTTTAACGGCGACAAATTTCTCGAGCTGATTAATGGCACTTTATCAGATTATGTTAACGCATTACCGGAAACTGAACGTGCAGCAGACGTGGTTGTAAATGAATGGTGCTCCTCATCAGTTCGCGTCCGTAATGCATTGAACGCTATGTTCCAAGACCGATGGATGGGAAGGTTTGGCCCTCGTCGTTGGCCAGCTCGTTCGCCAGACCTCACGCTTCTGGACTTCTACTTATGGGGAGCGGTAAAAAACGAAGTTCATTCCCAGCCCCGAACGACTGTTGAACAACTGCGAGAAAAAATTACAAGTTGTGACAGTTGTGACGTCACGCCATCAAGGCAAAGTAGTTAGTAGCGATACATTGCGTGCTGAATTATTTTATAAGGAAAATAAAAAAATGGAGTTAAGAGTTTTTTTCCTGCAATATCAGATCGTATCACTAACGCCACCGTCTGGTTAAAATTTGAGGTAATATCAAAAATACACACTGTATTTTTAACACGGAATCCAAATATTATATTAAATGCTGCTGGGTGAAAACATATAAACTGAATTGATAATCCAAAATACATTCACGCCTATGTTCCCAAATGCGTTAGACAGAGCACACAAAACGTTACGATAGTGACCATTTCATGTTTCAAAGCCACAGTTTGCTAAACGTAACTTTAAGTTTAATAAGAGATAAAAGAGAATAATAGTGACAAGTTGTTAGCCTTTCGCCTAAAGCCCTAGTCGCCTATTACGACATCTAATACAAAAATGGAGAGGTAGTGGAGGTGGTGGGTGAAAAAAAAACGAAATAAGTTTTCCTTCATTTTATGAAGGTTATTTTTATTATTTTATCTAACTTTAATACTTGAAACAAGGAAGTTTTCGAGATGATTGCTGACAGCCGAAATGAAACAAACGTTTATGTTATTATTAAGGAGTGAGGTCATCGAATGAGTCATTTGCTATTAATTTTCTAGTAACACTACTCTCTGGTCGTTTAGTCAAATGGCAATGACCTATTTATGAAGTGTTCTATTGCCAAAAAAAATAAGAACGTACTCGCAACGTAGATAATCTTATAAGGAGTACTCAGTTGATTCAGAATGTATATGGTGTGTATGTATGCATATGAATATAATGATGTGTCATAGTGCTCTTGGGAGCCTATTTGCATAAATATAGTTTTGATTTTTGAATTTTGAATTTTCTGATTATTTTGGTAATGCAAAGCTTTCCGTGTTTTATACGTAAATTTAATGTTAAATGTATTAGTGACATTTATTTCCCTCAAGTTTAGATTCATTGTAAACATTAACTTTTTTTCAACTTTCTTTGTGTGTCTGTTGATATATCTCCCTTTTTACTTTAACTGTCGTACAATAAAGACAAAGAATTAAAAACTAAAGTAGTAACGGCTAGATGTGCCTTTAAAACACGACAATTCCCAACAATATTTCCCCCGGCCAATTAACTCAAATTTTTTATTACGGACAACAATAGAATTGTGTCACACAAGTACGTCCTTGGATGTCACCAAATACCAAACAAGATTCCAACATAATGATATAAAATTGGCTAAAATTTAAGCAGATTAAAGATTAAGCACTAAACAAATTAAGTAACAGAAGCTAACGCAAACAAAGATGGAGTAGATAAAACTAAAGATATAAATAGTGCGGGAGTTAAATTGGGCCGCAGCAGAATCTAGATTATATTTACGGAACTTACATAAACCGAGCAAGGCTTTATCAATAATCGTAGATAAGGTAACCGTAATTCAATCGGTGGGTAATTTATCGACAAACAGCGTCTAGTTTGTACAACATGCTTTAAGTGCTGGAGGATAATTTACAACGTGATGTGTGGCAGCGCTTTGGGAATTGTTTAAGAAAGTTAGACGGCGGTTTAAAGCGGTGATTACGCTGAGTTGTTCGACGCATGGTGTGACCGCAAAAGTGTAGAACACGGTAGTTGGCATATTTGGCGAGCGATAGCTAAGCGTCTAGTGTATAGAAAACGCTGAATTCGATATCGATTTCGTTAGCGAATTAAAGCGGAATTGTGTGGAGATGTGTCGACCGCGGCAGTTGTGCGAACGTTCCGCTGGGGCGCTGTCTCAGTTTCCATACAATTTTGCGATAACTCCCAAACGAAATCGTTATCGAGTCCACTAGACGTTCTGTCACAGCCTGACTACGTGACGACGGGCGGCGGACAGCCTAGTGTAAAGACAACGTTCGTTGGCTGAAGTAGTTCTGAAATCGTTAGGTGATTGGATTATAAGAACGATGCAGTGTAACTACCGCTTAAGGGGGCAATAAAAAACACACAAACACACACACAATGACGCCTGTGTTCCCAAATGGGGTAGGCAGAGCACAACAAAGGTGACATAGACAAAACCATGATTACCTATGACCATTTCACGCTACGTAGCCACTTCTAGCATACTTTTAGGTTTGCAAAGATGGAAGAGGCAGAATACTGACAGGTTGCTACCCTGTCGCCTAAAACATACCTAATCCTTCCTTAGACGCCTCTTACGACATCCTCGGAAGAAATGGAGAGGTGTTATTCTATCCCGACACCACACAGCAATTAAAAATATAGAAGTAAATAGTATAGTAAGTAAAAGTATTTTAGTTCTAGTTAAGTTTATTTTTAGTATAAGTTATTTATAAGTTTTATTGTTATTTACCTACTTAATAATAACATTATTCAAGAACTAAACTAATGAACTGAAGTGTTTTTTTTTAACATCACTGAAGTAAATACGCTTGTAGTACATATATTTTGATTCCCTGAGATTTCCAAATAGGGTAGGAGGAGCATAAGAAACATGAAATAGAAAAATCCTTTGTCGTTTCACTGCTACTTTTATCGGATTACAAATAGCTCAAATAGGACATGAAACTGGTTAAGTACCATGCAGTATTCGTATTTTTTTTTGTATGTTTAAAAATATTTTTTGCCCATAGTCATATTGTGTGAAATCTGTCACTTTTTGCAATGCCATTCCGTGTACAAATCAAGGTGGTAAATATAAAAAAAACGAGGCATATAAACTAACAGACGAATTAACCCACATCGCAACTCGCGGTCGAGTTGCGTATGCGCATATGCTAGAACCAGACGACATAACAGGCCGCGGTATTTATTAATATTGACGTGGATAACTCCATTTGTTAAGCTAGCAACTGCAATTGCATATTTGGGTCACAATTTGACTGTACTAATATAATAAACGCAAAATATGCGACAAATTATGTCGCAAAACTATACACAGAAAAGAAGTCGCAGGCTGTCACTATTGTAGGTATATATAAACTTCAAACTTGAAAATACGCTATATTAGAAGTGGGTACCAAGCGTTTCGTGTGCTCTGCCTACCTCATTTGGATATACAGGCGTACTATTCTAGACTCCACAATGAAGCAAGTCAAAGGGAAACGTTTATGAAGTGGTGTCATCATTAAACCTTACTATTAAATTATTTACTGCTCCTAGTATTTAAGGCCTGCTCGCGCTGGTGGTTCTTTTTAGAATAGCCAGCGGCGGCGATCTTAGGTCTCCGCGGTGTTCCCTGTTAGACAACGGACGAGGCAATGGCGACCGAGCATAGGTGGTATAACCAACACCCATACGGAAGAGGCTTCAGAGGCCTAGAGAACTAAATACTCTCAAAAAGTCCTGGTGCAGAAGGCAACGGGAAACCACTGCGCTAATATCCCAAGAAATCTAGTATGAAATGAGTAACCAGCATTTCAGACTGGACACGACCTTCAGCAATGAAGACGCCGACTAAGAAGAGTATTTAAGGAGTTGTTGAACAAGACAGCAATTCATTTGACAGCTGATCATAATAAAATAACGGAACACGCAAAGTCGCAACTTACGCTAGACAATTTCCATAAACTTTCAAAAGAAACTAGACTGACTGTGGCTGTTAAATCTATTCTGAACGAACTAAACTCAGTTATACCGCTTTTACAATGCCTGCGAGAATAATTACACTATTGCAATTAACTTAAACGTGTTTCAAATTCTAATCTAGATCTAACAGCTTCGTATCGTTGATGAACGACTTCCATTACACTCATTGCTGTATCACTAATTTGTAGGCCAGAGGAGCCACAATCAAAATCAATTTGTCTGGCAAAGATCATTTCGCATGATATCATGCTCTGAGTATTCTACAATGTATATACAAGATTCCATGTCGTCTACCAGTATTATTTCCATATTGTTAGCACGATCTTCGTTTACTTGTCCGTCATTTGTTTCTTTCATTTTGTTTTTAGTAATACGTTGTGTAAATACCTAATAGTTGTCATTGTGTTAAGGTAAAGGTCTTATACTCAAACCACAAATTTTATAGAGAACTGACAGCTTATCGTCTTTATTGACGTAAATGAAGAGTTACGGTGTTAACTAAAGGGTGAGTACTATTAAATTGTCGCCAACATTTTCCGTAGTTTTTTTTTTCGGGCTCGCAACCTCTTTGATAAAACTTTTCATATTTCAAATTTAGAACGTTTTTGCGTGTTTTAGCGTTGAAGTTCACATTCAGTTGTTTTTATCTGTCAAGATGTCGTCAAATGAAAAAAGCGTTCGTGAATTAATTATGCGAGAATTTTCAATAAATCCCAATATGTCGACTTTGGATCTAGCGAAATTGTGCAAAACAAGTCGTAGAACAGTGCAAAGGACCTTGAAAAAATTAAAAAAAGATGGAACTGTAGAAAGAAAGCAGCGAGAAGGCTATCCTACAAGTAAACGGAACAAAATATTGGATTCAAAGGTGTGTAAACTGTTTGATCAGAATCCGGCAATCTCTTCTCGAGATGTGTCCAAAAAAGTTGGTACTTGTCAAAGTAATGTACAAAAAATTAAAAAAACGTATGGTATTTGTACTTACAAGAAGCAAAAAGCCCCAAAAAGAACTGTAGAACAGTATAATCGAGCAATAAGACGGTCTAGATTACTGTATACCTTGTTGGTTCAAAACACGGGTTGCCTAATTATTGATGACGAAACGTATGTGAAAGCTGATTTCAAATCAATACCTGGAAACCAGTACTTTTCTTCTCGCAATGTCTCGGGTCTACATGAATCTGAAAAAGTGATTCCAGTAGAAAAATTCGCCAAGAAGTTCCTCGTGTGGCAAGCGATATGCCAGTGCGGCATGAGAAGTTCGCCTTTTGTAACCACTGGCACAATAAACACGGATATTTATATATCCGAATGCTTAAAGAAACGATTATTGCCACTTGTAAAAAAACACACTTTATCGACATTGTTCTGGCCAGATTTGGCAAGTTGTCACTATTCGTCACGAGCTTTGGAGTGGTACAATGACAATTATGTCAATGTAGTGCCGAAGATTATGAATCCGCCAAATTGCCCAGAACTACGGCCGATAGAAAAATACTGGGCTAATATTAAAACAAAGTTGCGGAAAACATGCCAACCAGCCACATCATTGCCCGATTTTAAGAAAAAATGGATAAAATGTACAAAGCTGATCACAAATGAATCCGTGCAAAATTCTATGAGTCGCGTCAAGAGCAAAGTCCGAGAATTCTCTCGTCGTGCTCTGGAGAACCCTTAATTGTGTTAGCTGATCTATTTTATACGTTAAACTATCCTATAATAAAAAAAAATAGTTACTATAACATTGTTTCATTTTTTAAGACTTCATTCAAATGGCGACAATTTAATAGTACTCACCCTTTATTTTGTCTGCTGTTTATTGGATAAGGAACGATTTATACTTGTATTTCAACGTTAAATTCACAAATGTTTAATTTTTCATGAAACAAAAGGTGCTAGACCAAATATTCGCCTTTCATCTAATAACTCTTTTATAAATGATATGTGTTCTAAAAATAATGTACATATGCACATGATTGTAACTACATACATACCTACATACAAGTGTCTTTTGTTTTTTTTGTAAAATAATCGTACATATTATATCTCAAATATAACTTATGCATAAATAACACGTAGGCAGTGTTTACATTCTGCTAAGACACCTATATTACATTAATACAATCGCGTTGCCTCGTAATTTATTACCTTATCGACTATGGTAAGCAAGGTGTCGACATTAGTCGATTCCCTTTGAAAGGGTCTGATAAGCCGACACAAGAGATAAAACATTGATCGGGGGTCAATAAACCTTTCAATAGACCTACCACGTCTAATGTGTTAAGGCCGAGTTCTTTGATTCGTTTGTTTTTAAGCCGTTGTCATAGTGACCATAAAACAGTGCTGTGTACTTAGGATCGACTAGCGGGCGAAAAGTATTTATAAATGCCGGTAGTTTTATGAAAATTGGTACGTTAATTTTAGACAGATCAAAAACTTTTAGACCAAATTCTGATAGTAATTTATCCATAAAACTTAATCTATTCAATTCTTCCTCAAGTCTATTTATTGGTTCTTCTTAACCTCCAACAAAAAAAGGTGTGTTTGTGGCATTAAACTCGTTTCTCTCAAACGTACGAACTAGTTAGATAAGTTTTTTCTCTACGTGAATCCCAAGATTTTAGAGCTAAGATTCGCGACATCAGTTCTACAAGCATGTGTCACGGAGGTTGCATTATTGAAGCAGCAAAAGCGGCCAAATTAAGTGAAAGCGCTAATCGAAAATAAGTACCAAACATCGTGAGTCCTTTTTGAAAATACTGACTAGTCTTCGTGTTAAGAATTCCTTTTAATCCATCATATCCGACATACTCTTTGTTACCAGGGGTTATACTCACTTGCCCATCACTCATTCTCCTCTGTTAACACAAAAAGACGTAAGTGTCTACAGTTTCCTATGGGAACACGCTCTTTTATAGTGTACTAGCCGCCACATGCAGGCCATTAGTCAATGTTCCACCATTGATTGTATAGTAAATATTAGCAGATATAAATATCACCACACTACATAACCTAATGAATAGTTGAATGGAACGACGGAGATTAGACCATAAAGAAGATTTTGTATAGTCAATCAACGGATAATGATATGTTAATCGAACAAGAGGAAAGCAAGGTCGAGGCGATGAAAGAAATTAAAAATCATTGAGAACTCTAAAGCATTGGAGGTCTTATTGACCGATTTATTCGTAAAAAGGTACATCTGATTTGAAGAAATTGATACAATTCGTTTAACACAGTTACACCGCCACAGAAAAGTAAATAAAATAAGCTCAGATAGATTTGAACGTCAGAAGGAACGATACGGAACCAATTCCGCGAGTTGTTAACCGCAACATCTCTTTCACACTCCGACAACTTACGGAGTTCAAACACCTTTAATATGCCCATACAATTTCCTCAGACCCATAATTATTAAGCCGTTCAAATTACCCTGGAGCCTGGAGCTAAACCGAACAAAGCAGATTCGTCAATCGGTGACTGACAAATAGCTAACAACTTATCCATGAATCTTCACAGGCCCATAATGTTAACAGTAACGGGTGAAAGTCTAACTTACGAGAACAGAGCGAAATTTACAACGAATGCGAAGCGGAAAAGGATAGCAGGTCTTAAGGCACGGAACGGTCATTTTGTTAAACGGGCTGCTATATTTCTCTTTGGCGAGGAAATAAATCGAGAAACGAAGAAGTAACAAAGGGCTTGGAGAATGGAAGCCAATGTAACCAATACCTATGTAAAAAGTTAAGACCAAACAACTTACTTTCGGACACTAATTAATAGCTATTCAATTTCGTTTCACGCTATGCCCGAAACCATTATAGAAAAGAAACTATAATGAATTCAAAAATTATCACCCCACTAGTACAATAAATTCCAGTAGCTAAAATAACATCGGAAAGAGTAATGTCGAAAGTGATAAACAATAACCAGAGATTAATGAAATAGATACTGCAAACATCGATACAGAATCATCAGATAAAGATTTAAAGGCGAGCGGGTCCCGTCAATTTACAGCTCGAAGGGACATTGAAACAATCGATTACCATTGCCCCAGCGATAAATCCCGCCCGGTGATATTAGAATTAAGTTTCGAATTCACGCTCCATTCGATTTATGTATCACGTTTCCGGAAACAATTACCCGCTGTGTAAGGTGGTCTTCAACTGTGACAGAGAAATTATCGACTATTTCTAAATTGCAATGCGTTCTAATGGTTCCGTGACCAGTTTTCTTCCGCGGAGCATAGGAAGGCAAAGGTTCTGACGCGTCTCACTAAATCTTAGATGGAAAGTCAATTAAGCATTTACATAACGATACTCCCTTACTTCGAAACTTAACTTCAGTGCAGCGTAATTCGCTAATGAACTTCTTTTACGGTTCTAATTTACAGCCTTGAATTCTGGAGTCGCACTTAAGGACTAAAAGCCATCGACAAATTTACGCCTTAGTCCTTTTCGTTAATTGCCTCGATCTTTACATTAGCATCACCTTCATGTAGGTTGTACGGTATTGTGATCCGATTTCCATTGCAACATGTGCCGTAAGAATTAGCACTACAAAATGCACCTTGAATGTTATGAAATTAGCTTCATCAACACTTGGTAACGGCGTGGAATGACGCGTGAATTTGGTTCGCTTTGTTTCGCTATACGATGCGTTTACTGGTGCCAAGAATTGATTGATGCTAATTTGTTATAAGTCAAGGTGCTTGCAAAGATTGCCTCACCAGAAGGAATTCGAATATGGTTCAATGCGTTCGAGCGTGAATGTAACAAACGAACACGTAGTAGGATATCATTTGGCCGAGTATCAAGTGATAGCTGCCTAGTTTATCATTTCGTGTACTATATCAACAAAACCAAAGTAAACGCAAAACTGCGAGCATCCAATGTTTCTGCTACCAGACATTGTTATATCCTTAAAACCTAAAAGTGTCTACGAGACGATTTATGTTCTCCGCTTACCCCATTTGGTAATATTTACAGGCTATGTGTTCACTCCGTGTGGTGTCGGGTTTAGAATAACACCTCTCCATTTCTTCCGTGGATGTCGTAAGGGCGACTAAAGAAATTGGTTAAAGTACATTTTAGGCGACAGGCTAGCAACCTGTCACTATTGTACCTGCCACCTCAAAACCTAAAAACTATTATACTAGAAGTGGCTACAAAACGTGAAATAGTCATCGTTTTGTCTATGTAGCATTTTGTGTACTCTGCCTACCCCATTTAAGAATACAGGCGTGATATACTTATCTTTATGTGTATGTCGATGTTTCCGTCGTAAGCTATAACTAAACTAAGTCTTATCTTTTTGTCGCGTCTTTACAATATTCAAAGTAAGTACATTGTGATTCGATCTCGTAATTCATCAAGTTTCAAGATTGTGTGAATACGTAATCTAAACTCAATTTAAGATAGGCTCTTGGCAGGATTGTTGCGTCCTATCGCTACATCTGTCAGTTCTGTTGTTACTGACAGTTCGTTAAGTAACAGTAAAAGGTTTACAATCTCCTTTGTGAACTGTAAAACTTCCTCGATGATCTTTCCTGTTGCTGCTATGACCTTCACGTATTTAATTCACTAGTTATTATTTTAAATATTTCAGTGTTTCCGTAATAAAACTACTCTGCTTTTGATTTTAATTATAAGGCCCTGCGCAGACGACACACTATCCGCGACGGACTTTTTGTCTGTGAAACTAGAACCTATAGAAGTATTATGCAGTAACGCACACGACGCGCAAAAAGTCCGGCGCACATTGCATACAATCCACGCAGACTTTTTGTGCGCCGCAGACTCGATCACATAAAAAGTCTGTCGTCTGCGCTGCCCCTAACCCTCCATTTCTTCATTTCTCCATTTTATGCGACTAAGGAATTAGGGTAAGATATGTTTTAAGCGACAGGTTAGCAACCTGTTGCTATCTTACACTTTTAAGACTTAAACCTCCAATAGTGTTAAAACTGGCTACGAAACGTGTGATAGTCATGGTTTTACCTATGTAATGTTTCGTGTGCTGCCCACTTCATTTGAAAATACAGGCAACCTAACAGCAATTGGCCAACATATTCTAAGGGCAATTGTTTCTTGCCAAAACGTCTAAACTAATTACCCCAAGGTTTTAGAACGTTTGACATATTAATAGCTTGATTAACTAATGTCAATACAAGCTGTCAATTAACGTCAAGTGAATAGCGGTTTACATTACACATTAGTATTGGAGTTACACCTGTCAATCGCGGCCTTGGCTTATTAGGATCTCATTAGGTGTAATATTTACATTTTGGTATGTCAAGTTTTCTAGGTCCTTTCTATCGGTTAACCATCTACGTCGCCAGTATTTTCTGTAAACTTTTTAGGGTTCCGTACCTCTAAAGGAAAAAAGAAAAAGGATATCTTATTAGATCATTGCGTTGTCTATCTGTCAGGACCATTTTTCTAAAGAACCCGAGAAAATATAAGAGTACTGAAGTCCACAGTCCTTTAAAACTGTAAATAAATCAAACCCGTAAAATCTACGCAATCAAGAGATATATCTAAGAGATCCAAAACCTATAACTACTTCTCGACGACCTACAATCAAGAAATTAGGCATGAAGCAATCTAGTGCAGTCAATGAAGCATTACTGCTCCGAATTTTTTTACTGTGAACCGAATTGCATACAATTTTGGAATTAGGTTCATCTT
>BHDV01049673.1:155349-178075 GCA_005406045.1 Adoxophyes honmai | reverse complement strand
AATTCCAAAATTGTATGCAATTCGGTTCACAGTAAAAAAATTCGGAGGTAAGACCATATTTTTCGCTTCAATGACTGCACTAATCGCCGTGTAATATATGCATCGAAAAACAACACTTTTGAGATGACAAACTTATTTTTCCATTGGATTCTTAGTCGACGTATGGGGAAAACTGCAAATGCGAGTTTGCCTCTCAATCCGTCGTACTACATAGTACGTTTTTGCTTGATGCGACTAATGTTGCATATAACGCTTAGCAAGGAACCTTGTTGCTCGGGTCCGACTCGCTCTTGGCTTTAAACACTGCCAAGTTAAGGGAGATAGTTTTCTTAGGTTATTCATAACAGTGAACGTTTGTAGAAACCTAAACCCTTCCAAGCGTGAATTAATACACACACAACGTCACAATAAACTTGATATGCAACTCTAAAACACACAAAACCAATTAAACCTCCATATGGACCGTAACCGTATTCATTACAAGAGATTTTTTACGACGCATAAACTGTGGGCGACCACCCTCGAACTATTGTTTACTCCCCGACGACGGAAATATTATCCCTTGGACAGAGTATCTCTATTATAGATCACAGATGTGGCTTGATCATGTGGTGAAACTACTGAACGGGACTTTTCTATCTCTCTCGTTGATGTAGTGACTGTGAGGGACGACGAATCTCTTGTCATTAGACTACACGAATGGACTACATTTATTACTATTAGATACAAAAGATTTGTCCAATAAAAGAACCAGCTACTTTATTAGCAATATCAACGTGTTTCTTTTAATTACTGTTTATAACCACAGAATGACAATTGAGAGAGAAGTAAAGATCACGAGAATAATTTTTATTATCATTTTTACTGTCAACATTTAAAACAGTAATGATCTTCCCAGTACCATGTCCGTTTATTATGAGTTATTTTAAGAAAGGTAGTTCATTAAACAGAAAACTGAAGTACTCTGTGAATATTCAATCATCACCAGATATCTCCCCAACGACGCATCCGCCCCTCGCAGCAACCGTAGCTAATGAAGATTGAAGCTACACTACAAATTGTACTTTTATTTTAGAAAGAGAACATCCATTATTGCGTAGCATGCAGCCAGCCAGGAACAAGCAATCTGTTATCGATCATCGAAACATTCGATTGTTTAGTCTGTATCGATTAAGCGTAAACGTTCCCACGGAGATACGCACAATCTTAAAAGGATCGATTGAACGTAGAAGGTGACATAATATCGCATCAGAAAGCTTAATAGCGTCTGAATAAAACCCATTAAGATTAAGTAATTAAATTCGTAAACAAATAATTACGAATTGCGAAATGTTGGAGCCGGTTGCATTATGTCGGTCGGATTCGATTCACACCGAGCGAATTAAGATTTACGGAAATCGAAGGTAAAGTGTGATGACGCGATGACGCAACGAAGGTTGGAACAACTTTAAAGCATCAATTATTACAAACGCAGACGTAATAATAAATGTAGAGACAGAATGATTCCGCATTAAACGTAATAGCTGTAGTATTTACTGTAGCAGAGTTAAATATGATGATGATGGTGGTGATAAAGCGAAAGATGGTGTCGAAAGACACTTAAATAAAAAGTGTAATAGAGATATCAGGCGAGATATAAATGAAGTAATTTTTCTAAAAGCGCATTAGCAACATGCAATTTTACCAAATGATACTGAAGTTGGCCTTGTAATGGCGATGTCTAATGAAAAGCCAAATGGCATGTAATCGGATGGAGATCGTGACTACAAATTACTGGTAGCTTTATTATACGTTGGGAAAAGGGTCATTGAAGGGCCATCTGTGGAGCAGGATCCGTAATGGCCGCGAACAGATGTACAAACGTTTTATTGTTCGAAGCTGTTCCGATCAGAGTAAACATTGTGACCTCCCACGTCAGGGGAAAGTGAAATTTAAAATCCAATTCCATTTTGACGGAAGATGACACAAAGTTGAAAATCGAGTTGAAAAAGTAAAATTGACTTGTAAATCGAATCCACTTGAGAAAATTACCTGTCGACAGTGAAAGCAATAACGAGGAATCGATTGTCTCGATTAATCAGCATCGAGTTAATCGATCGGGGATTAATCGAGAAAGACTAGGTTATCTAGCGCAGGTCGATTAATCGGAGCGTAAACTCGGCCTCTAAAAATTTCTAGATCGACTTCGAACTCGCTTTCAACCTTCAAATAACACTTTTACTTTAAATGAGCACTAAAAATTTCATTAAATTACTTCCTACTAAATTATGCTGCATAACAAACAGCTGAACGTACTGAAAATGTTTGGCCATGGAAAGTGGCCTTTACGCAAAGGCCAAATTTAGTCTTTTCGCTAAATCTTACTTGAACAAATGCGTGTATTCTTTTTGTCAAAGTAGTCTTTGAATTCAGATTTAAAGCTTTAAGTGAGCTGTAATAGGGTACACAATTCGTTGATGAAAATGACTGGAGTATGCAGTTGTGTCAGCCGGCAGCTGTGTAAATGCAGACAAAGGTAATCGTTTGCTGCAAGTACATCCAATAGTCTGTTATCGATTGATTTGCACGCGTAAACTTATTTATTATCAGCAACTTATTTATTATTATGCTATTCAATCGTAAGATTAGATCTTTTTCAAACAGCATTAAATAAGGGTTGGTCTACAAAATCCTAAAGGCTTCCTACTTATTAGGTCGATATAATTCGGAATGCTACATTACTATTGGCTTGTTACAAAATACATAAGCAGCATTAAGACGAAAACGATAAGAAAACGACAAACGAAAGCAAAGGATAGATTTGATGTTTACGAAATCTGGCTGTAGAATATCAAACTAACAAAGTTCTGCATATTATACCAACCATTGTGGATGCAATTCCAAATGCAACGTGATCAATTACAGTTAAGCCATTGCGTACGCTCACTCTCTCACGTCATCTATGCACACGTCTGGCGACGCAGTGACTGGTTGCTATTATCGCTATATAATAAGTGATATCAGGGATCGCCTACGTATGTTGTACAAGAGATTCGGACCGCTGTCGATCGATACTGGGTTCCAGTATCTTCATAATACCGATTATCTAGTTTCCAATGTAATGACTACAACCTATGCAGTCATGCTCATAATCATTGTTTATTTAGAAATGACGTCAAGCTTCCTGGTGCTTGAAGAATTTGTGTGTGGTTTCGCGGAAATACTATACATAACGCCTGTATTTCTAAATGCGGCAGGCAGAGCTTACGAAACACTAACATAGACAAAACCAATGACTATTTCACGTTTTGTAGCATATTTTTTAGGGCTTATAAGAGGCTTAATAATGACAGGTTGCTAGCCTGTCGGCAATTATACCTTTACTCACTTGCTTAGGACATCCACGAAATAAATTGAAAGATGTTATTCTAAACCTGGCACTAAGGCCTGTTCAATTTACTAAGCGGACACGCTTAAACGTCTTTTAAACTTACAATTCGTAATCAATTGATATACTATTGGCAGCAATGACATTAGCAAATCCATCTTCGTCAATTGCGACATAGTTGTTCTTTCATTATTAACTATTTTTCGCGATAGAGCGTATTAATTTAGATAATCGCAAATTAATAGTGCAAAAATGGTATTCAGGGCAGTATTCACTGCGACAAACAGCAAAAATGTACAAATATTCCAAGTCAGCGATGTACCAAATCATTAAAAAATTTGGAGAGCATCATACTCTCGAAGATTTACCGAAATCTAGACACGGAAGCGGGCCGGAAAATCCTCAAGTCGACGAAAATGTAATGCGGCTGTTAAAATCGCTAAATTATCTATCCGTTCGTGAAATTGCCAAGAAAGTTGGCGTCAGCGTAGGTACAGTACAAAATATTAAAATATATATATATACAAACCTAAGAAGAGCAAAAAATTCCGAAAAGAAGTCTAGAACAGCAAATTTAGATCGAAAAAACGGTGCGGGAAGTTGTACAACATCTTACTAAAAGATAAATCTCGTTGCATTTTAATGGACGACGAAACTTGCGTAAAATATGATAGCAGTACATTACCGGGGCCCCAATACTACAATGCCGTCGTAGGAGAGTCTGTACCCGAGGAGGAAGAACTATTAAAATGGATAAATTCGGGAAGAAAGTCCTGGTTTGGCAGGCAATCTGTTCCTGTGGCCTCTAAAGTGTTTCTTATTTTGCAACAGGCACTATTGGCGGTGAAATATACAGAAAAGAATGCATCCAAAAACGGTTAATTGCCGTCTATCGGAAACACAGTATCCCACCCTTGTTTTGGCCTGATTTGGCAATTTCCCACTATGCTGGGCCGACAGTGGAGGTACTAAATTCAAAAAACATTGAATTCACTCAAAAAAACACAGTCCACCAAATCGTCCGGAGCTCAGTCCTATCGAGCGGTAATGGGCTATTGTGAAGATGCACTTAAGAAAGGATGGTCGTGAAACAAAATCATTGGAAGAATTAAAAAAAAAGTGGTTTACAGCTAGTCGAAAAGTGTCAAAAAGTGAAGTGCAGCACTTATGCGTAGTATCCGAATAAAAGTCTGTAATTTTTGCGATGTAATTAAGTTTTTTTTTTCATTAAATAGTATTTTGTTTGTTTTCGTTTTAATAATATTTTTAGCCAAATTAAGATATAACAGCGAAAATAAAATCATAAAAATAATAATATTTTGTGTGTCCGCTTAGTAAATTGAACAGGCCTTACACCGCAAACGCAGAATACTCTTGTGTTATGAAGTAAAGTAAATAATTCTATATCTAAAATTGTACTCAAAGTGGCTCTAAGGAACGAGAAACAATCATAGGTTTGTCTATGTAACGATTGGGAATATAGCGTGATATTTATGTTATGTATGTATTAAATGATGTATTGTTTTCTAAATTTGTAAAACTTTAGCTCATTTAGTAAATTTACAAATTAAACTACTTCACGTTCCTAACTTGAAGCTATTTTAGTGATATTATTATAGTTACGGTCAGAATTTTTTAAGAAAATATGATTTAGATTTGATGCAATTTTCCATATAGATAGCCGGCGTAAAATAAATAAATATATCACTGGACAATTTTTACACCAATCACCTAGTCCCAAAGTAGGCAATTTAATGCCTGTGTTATGGGTACTAGACAACGGAAAAACTTACTTATATACAGATAAACATCCAAGACTCGAAACCAAACATTCGTATTCATCATACAAACATCTGCCCCGACCGGGGATCGAACCCGGGACCTTAAGCTTCACAGTCAGGTTCTCTAACCGCTGGGCTATCCGGCCGTCATAAAGAAAGAAGAAAATAAAGAAATAAGGGGACGAAATCGATTTGTCGAAAATGGCTGCACCTACCGATAACGCAAACATATCCAAACATGTCAGATCAATAGATATTGAAAAGCACCCTCCAGAAGATCAACGTCTAAACAATCATTAATCATCGGCACCCCAACAGATCCTGCTGGTAACTAATGATTTGCAATAATTTAATAAATTGGTTCCGCCATTTAGATGTTCAGAATAGTTTGGCAAATCGTCAACACTTACTGCATTAGGTACTGTTTGAACTGTAAAACCATCTGTTGTATTTACCTGAAAATAAAAAAAATAAACATGAGTAAATAGTACACAAACAAATAAACAGTAACATCGCATCGCATGTGGACTTTTTCGATAAGAACAGAATAAAAAATATGAATGAGGTTCGCCGCTAAATTATTGTTTTGGATAATAGATGTGACAATTTCAAAATTACAATAGATACAGGTTTGATTACTGAAATTAAAATGAATGCTTGAAACTGCCAGACTTCAAGAATTACATTTAGAGTAATTCTCGCCAAAGTCTTTTAGGTATGACGCCTGACGAGACACGGTTGAATGCTCAAACAACCTTGCAAGACTTTACAGCCATGTAAACGTAGGTAAAATTCTAACCGGCACACCAAACGAGCGCACATAACAGTAAATAACAATATTGCCGATACATACAAATTACCAGGTTCCCATTTAGGCAATAAAAAGCAACGCAAAAACGATTTAATCATATTTAGATTCGGCAACGAGATGAAACTAATTCGGGTTATCGTTACACGATCGTATGGAGATTGTTCCGAGAAAGAAAAAAGTGGTATTTAATAACAATAGGCGAAGTTCATCCGGTTGCTTTCATGGTTTTATTCCAAGCGTCTGTATTCCTGAGGCCTTACTACACTAACCTTATTCCCTGTTTAAAAGTAAAAAGCATTTAACGTCTCTTTCTCTTACTCTTGGTATAATAAGCGTGACATATATTTTTATGCAGCCTTATATTATTGCAGTTTTGCACTGGCTTTTTCGGGATAAAGGCAGTTCAGTTGATGAAGCGGTAACAGATTGATAGACACGGGTTACGTATTTTTAACATAAATCAGCATTTGCTGGTAGGTAATTATAATTACTTAGTTGTTCCTTCAGTGAACCTATCAGTACTAGGAGCCTATATGAGTTTTTTTTCTAACTACTGTGTCACTTTATTATTGACCGGGAACTCCTAGTTCAAGGTCCGCCAATGATTAACCACACACTATACCTTACGCAATAAAAACACTCCTTCATTAGCGAAACTAGATCGATTACTGACCAATTCAATGCCAGAACCGCACCTGCGAAGAATAATACCTTATTAATAACAGTTTTTGTTACTGGCCACTCCGGTCGTTGACGTCGCCTCGCCTGTGTTGCCGAAGTGAAAAACTGTACGCTGGCAATACAGATTACGTCATGGGCTATGGTCATTTGTAGCGAGATGGAATGATAATGTTTTTATGGTCGATTCGAACTTCTTGCTATCGACTATCGACCGACCTTGTACGTGCTAAATCTCTAGTGTTTTTTGTTGGTAGAATACTTCAGACTGCGGGTCTGTTGCTTTAATACAAAGTGTTTCCTAGAGATGAAGAAGGAAAATACTTAAGTTGTTTTAAATTGATAAAAACGAATATTTCCGCAATGACACGGTCGCCGCACAGATTCAAATTAATAAGTACCTATCTATAAAAATGTTTTAGTAAATATTTTTTTAGTAACAAAAAAAACAACTCAACTCTTAGCTCTTTTCTAAACCAAAAGCCCCCTCGAGTAGGCTCTCACAAGGCATCACTTTCCCAAAATCATTGTTTCCTAGTTGCATTTTCCCCGTACACCTTTTTTCCCTACCTACACCTACCTACCTATAACCTACGTTTCTGTATTGATTCAAGATGAAAACAATGCTAAAATAAATAGATGCTTCAGTAAAAAATTACAGTAGGAAAAAAGCTTTTGGTGGAAAATATGAGGGGAAATTTTGCTACTAGGATGTAACGATTTTTGGGGAAGTTGTAGCCAACTGTGCAAAGGTAACACTGCAGATCGTTGTCACAAAGATTTCCTTTATTGACCAAAGCAATATCTAGTGATACAGTTGACGTTTAGTGTAGATATATGTTCTCTGGTTGGTCACGAATCAATTAATTCGATAGTGGACATGGCCGAAAACCTTGTAGCCATTGTCACATAACAAGACACGTTTTAAAAATGACATCCGTGTTTGAGATTCTTTGCTGAAAACCTACAAGTTCCTATTAACTCTTGGTTCATCTTAAACAAGCTCGGCTACTTAAACTTACAAAACTGAGTACATATTGAGTTTCAAAAGTCAGTACATCGCTTCACTGACTCAGTGTCGGTTTACTGCAAATTAAAAGTCAATTTTTTTCGCGCAAACTGGTCCCAATTGCGCTTTCACAGGTGGCCTTTAGCTACAAAATTTATTGTTATTTTACAAGCAGATTATATGACTCCCAGGAATAAATTAACGATTTTCTCGTAATTGTTGGAGCTTTACGGCGCTGGTGACATGAGGGTAGACAGTCTTATTTATTTTATAGCCCTTGAGGATCCCCATAACATAAACAATTTAGAATTGGTTTCTAGTGCGCAACTACTCGAATAGAATCCAGTCTTACCCATTCACACTGGCCCAGTGTAAAGCCAGTTACACGGCGTTTCATTTCCATGCAAGTTTTAGCTAGCTTCGTGAACGCATACAAAACTTGATCCAGTCCGCACTTACAAAGCGACACCTTCACACATGATTCCCTTAAACTTTCTCCGCGAACGCATATCAAATCGATACGACAGTAGATTATGAGAACGTGTATTGAAAATGCGTACTAAATTTAAATATTTGCGGTAACTGGCAGCATTGAATTGGAAGCTGCGGGCAAGCATTCCAAATTTAAATTTGACAGCTGATGATTATGTTGCCGCCACTAAGTAAGCGACGAAAGAAGGTGCCGATAGTTAATTTATCAAAAATAGATAAACATCAGTTAACTTAGCGTGAAAACATCATTAAGTACTGATTTTAAGAAGTCGGTGAATTAATTTCCTCAATTAAGGTAATGTAAACGCACCGTTTCATATGTATGAGCGTGTTTTACTTAAACGAAAGCGCATTTACATTTTTGCGGGGTCAAAGAGGTTGGAGACTTGGTCGCTGGATTTCGTTAAAATGACAGCTTATCTGTGATCGAGACGAAAATGATTTGAAGCGTGACGGTTCATCAATCACTTTAGAAGTAGGGCTGTATTTAAATACGAATAGATTTTTCGAAACATTAATGATTGCGCTTCCTGTTTTCTCAAGCACGGTTCGTTACGACACGTTTTTGGCTTTCTTTGACTAAAATAAGTTCCAAGAAAACACGTTTCCGGGACGATATTTCGTTAAGTAAAGTTTCTATAGAACTTTCATCTTCATTAGTTGTCGTCTTGTGACGAAATCCGTCCCAGAGTGAAAAGTTTCTATTAGGTACTTAAGAGATTGTCGATTTTCGTTCGTGCTTCTAACTATCGTTACTTCCATAATTTTGACTGTCATAATTCCAGAGCACGTTTATTTTTGTTACCGGAATCTTGTATGTGGCTGCAGTAGTAGATCCAATCAAACACAAGAATAAGTTTAATAACACCATTTTCGGTTCCTAAATAAATAAACATTTAATATAGACAACGAAATCCCCATACCAAACGCACATTTCATAGGAAAGTACCCAATAATAACATATTTAAGGTTCAATAGCGAACATGAAATTATATCATCTACGTAACACATTATTCAACACTGAACTCTCCTCATTCTAACACCTTCTAATTGACGTTGATATCGAAACAAAACTACCTTTCATCCAGCGTTTAGTCCAAGACGCATGACATAAAGATTTCCATCACCAATAAAGATGATGGACACACGTCAGGGCCCGCCCACCATAGTAAAGCTGCGCAACCGATCGCCAAAATGTGGAAATAGTTGCGCAACGAATTGGCCTGTGCCTTTAAGTACATTTAGGGCAGAGCTATTATGGACTATTAACTTATTAGAATTAATGAAAAGTGAAATTGAACGGAAGTGGGATTGCTGGCCGCTTATGGTCGACTCCAATGGCAACGGTGGACAGGCAAGAGTTCAATACGTCCGGAAATAGGTATAATGTCAATTCTTTTGTGATCAATTGATTATTGAAGATGCAGTTAGTGGTATAGTAGAAACTAAGGATGAAACGGAGGTGATTATATTGGGACTGAAATCGGAGTCGGAGTTTTCAAATCTTACTTATCGGAATCGGAATCAGAGTCAGAAGCAGAAGCAAGAAAGCAGATCTACCCAAATTTAATATTTCTAGACTACTCTTACTTTTTGGTAAAAATCTAACACAACCAACTAGATAAGGATGTTTCTTAAATTTTGCAAATTACGTAAGTCTTAAAACAAATGAAGAGACTTGAATATCAGCATACCCATTGTATTTAATTACCAAGATCTTGATAAATTCTTGATCTTCAGCAGAAGCCGGGGCTCCAGAACATCTCTAGGAGTGTTCGGAGGTAGAATCGAGATAACAAAGCAATAACTAAACTTAAATAATTCCCAGTCAATAATCAAGGAGAGACTAACACTAATAATATAACCTCAACGGTAAAATGAAATTCATAGAATATGATGAAGACCATTTCAGATAGGCAATCTTCAAGCAACGGCCGTACCGCAGGCAGCTGGCATGGAAGCCCGTTACCATTTGCCTTCTTATCTTTCACAGTTAAATTGCAGTAAACGGTCGATTGTATTAATAAAATAATATCTAGACTAGCTTTCAGATATGTCTAGTTATTGCCTATTGTCTTGAGACCTTCGTTTATTAAAGTAAACCGCCTCGTTTAAGTTTATTACAAAGATGGAAACAGAAGATGTAATTTTGCCGCCTAAGAATACATACGACAATTGCCAATTTAGCTGATTGTGAGTAAGTCATAATTCACCAAAGCCTGAAAGTGGAAGAACCGAAACTATGTTACAGTGATACTTACAAGACACCTATTAGTGAGTTTAGTGCTTTTCTAACAACTTAATTTACCTGTCATACACGGATCTATAACTCGTGACTTTAGCTCTAGAAAAATCTAAGTGAATAGCAATATTGTTAAGCCTTTCGTAATTTATACGTAGGTACTGGTACATTTAATACCTTTTTGTGCTCTTTCTGTCAACACTTTCACAATAATAACAGCAGGCGTCAGACTAATTGCATGTTACATTATACAATATACTGGGGAACATTTCTTCTAATAAAAAATACAGTTCTATCGTTGTGGTTTGATTGCGGTAACACACGATATGTTGCGTCAACATGACTAAGATGATATTGGGAATTTTGTATAAGCTTTTAATTTTTTATGCAAAGTCGGTTTCATGTTGTAAAATACCAAGGTTTTCAATGTGCCTACACTTATGATTTGCCATTGACAGAAGAAACAAGGTCTACAGGGGAAATATACCAATTAATTCTGTAATTTCAATGGAACAGCAATTTTATCGCCATAATTGTCTTCCCTCAAGAACCCCAAGTAACAAGCTCAATAATGAAATCGCGTACTATTGAAGTATTGGGTACAATTCAAGTCCACTTACAACTAAATATTATAAAGACTAATATGGCAACAGAATTACGATAAGCGAAGCCGACAAAAGCTAATGAAATAAAACAAAATGAGCATAAAAGGTAGCTTTACTGACGACGCCTGTCCGAACGCTTATCCATCAAGTTAATTCGTCTTGATATTCATACGCACCACTCTGCCGCTCCGTTAATCTGAGCATAAAAGAGGTGGTCTTCACTTCAATTTCACACTCACCAGACCGCTACTATTACTTGAAAGCATAGATTAGATAAAAGCAGATCTTACTATGATATGTTGATGTATTTTTCTTGGCGTTAAACGGTTATTGTTATTATGAGCATAAGGTACCGTTTTTTGAGACTACTCTTTGTACAACAATTTAGTCTCGTTATTACGAGTATGTAATTGTTCATTCAGATTTCGGTTCTCTCCATCGGTGCTCTTCATCTTTCTTCAGTTTTGATCGAGTTGTACATTCAAAGAGAAATTCGTGTATACATTTCTCTATCGACGTTAAATTTGAATGCACCGTATTTATACTCACAGATCAAAACATCACGTCATTAAAAATTGATCGGCTTGCATCACAAAGGCACCGCATAATTAGGCATAAGCAGTGTAATTAGCTGCTTATAACGCATACTCTATATGACTTTCTCCGGCGAAGCCGTCAAAATTGCCCTCACGCTTATCCGGACGTGTGTTTTGGTGTAATTTAATTTTACAAGTGTGGGTGTAATTTGTGCATGAGTGCGTTGCATAATGGTTAATGCGGTGCGACGTTCATTTGTTTTTTGGTTGCTGATAGACTATAATGATAACGTAATAAATATTAAAGTGAATAGCGCTTAGAACATGTTGGACCTCGGAATTTGACACCTCAGATAATATCTACATACGCTTACGCTCACATTAGCTTAAATAGGACAAGACGTAAAGAAAATACGACATTCAATTTCACCCAATGTTCATAGAAGAATCTGTGAGTTGAGTGTAGTTATGACATATACAAACATAAATCCAAACAATAAACATGACACATGACATACTTGAAACACTCACACATGTACGATTTAACATTGACATCGTAAGTCCCAAAACCGAACTACATTAAGTAACATTTAAAGTCCAATTCAATGACATAAGTACTGAGCAAGTGAAGCACTATTGTCATTACGAATTCACTTATTCAACGAAAAGTCACGATTAAGTCATTATTCTTGACAATACGCTAAGTACATACACGAACAAAAACCATGGAATGCAAAATCTACCACGTTAATAACTCCAGGATTAAAGGAAAACCTATCTTAAATTTAAGGAAGTATACCTCATGTAAACCGCACACCTGGATTCAAATTTAAACAATAATCTGCAGGCCCATCTTCAAACAATAATGGTCACTAATAGTTGTAAAATAAAGACGTTTGCGACCGCAATGAAAACTGTGTTGTCAGTGTATCCGGAGATTTATGCAGGTGCTATCCCACCTTGCGTAACCAGAACAGGCTGTAGTAAAAAAGGGACAAAAATCACGTTTCGACGACAGCTGCAGTTTCGGAGTCTTAATAAGAAAACGCTGCCTTGAATATCAAGTGGGAGTTCGAAAGACTCAAGTTATTCATTAAATTGATTCATTTGACAAGACTTTAGAAGACAAAGCTTGCGAATGACTTCAACTATTTAAAGATGGTGTACACTTTAAAATTTAATATCAACGACTTAAGTAGTTAGTTTACGGAAATTAGTCCAAATTACATCGATGATACTAAAAGGTATCAATTTGTGAGCGATAACTGAGATAACAAATCATTTAAGTGCGCTAACCCTGATAATACTTACATAATTGTAAGTTAAATAAATTTAAGTAGACTGACATTTAGAAATCGCAGTAATAATGAAAGAGGGTCATATCGCAGTGACCTCTGGCGGACAATAGGGCTTTTGTAGTAGGTAAAACGCCAGTTTATTGTATCGAAACCTTGACTAATGTAACAATGTGATTTTCGATCGCAAAAATGTGCTACTAGTCTATTTCAGTACCTAGTTTTTGCGGGAGTCTTTTGATGGGCAGTGATAAATTTAAATATTTGTTTGGGACAAACACAATAAAAAAAATACGGGTATGTTCTATGATACACCGACTAATTGCTTATGACCAGCTACTGAGTCTCATTATGATATTACAATCTTTATGTCGTGTAAGTATCTCACTTAACCTTAACTATTTTAACTCAAAAGTTAAAATTTCTTATTCATAAACGTTTAAAACAAAAGAACATAAACTATTCAAAGATTCTCAAAACGTTACGCTTTTAGAAAGCCCCTTTCAAACGTTTGGGAACGATATCCATCTCAGTCTCAGAACAATGAGATATCAAGATGATTTTTCCGCTTTCAATTCAACAATATATTTGTCAACCGCAAATGATTTAATGTCTGTCATGCTGTCCCACGCTTAGCCCACCAGGTGTGCCAAGCACGGATAAAATTTGGCACATTTGGGTCGAGACTACATCTCGCCGACATAGTAATTTTAAATAACAAACAAGTCTGAATCAGGCAAATATAATACGCGCACACTGACCTTTTCCAAGACGCTGTTTCTTAAGTATTCCTTTTCAGTCTTGCCGCGCGGCTCACAGGCGGGCTGACGGGCTCGGCTGTTTCGTAGGTTAAGTTCACAGTAATCACACACAGTTCACGCTTGAAGTAAAGATATTACACGACACAGGTTAGGAAGAAGTAGAAGTTTTGTATTTTATCACCACACACCACAGAAGAAAGTTTTGAACGGCAGCGAGCGAGCCGATACGAAAAGCACGTCGCGTAGATGGCGCTAGTGCGCGCATGCGCATTGGTCGAATGCGTTTACCATAGTCAGACTGTTTGAGTTTATAGAAAAAACGTAACTAACACCAAAACTAAACACCAGGGACCGTTTTAAATGTGACGAAATTTAGTATGATTTACTTTCTAACGTAATAAATGGTTTCGAAAAAGGGCTGACGCTTTCAGAATGGTGTAACACTGACGGCTCATCGAGTATTTTTTACATAGAAACTGACAGATAGAAACCATAATCATAATGTTGTTTGAAGCGACATTTTATTTCCCTTCAAGACCAGGAGATAGTGGAAATAAATCATACATAGCTAATTATAGATTTCATGGAGACAATACTACTAGTCCTTGACCATATAGAAATGGCCAAGCTGAGCGATTGAACAGATAAGTGACCGAAGTGCAAGTGGCAATAACTGAACTCTGAATAGCATGAACATAAAAGGCGTACACTACGCATAATACCTTGATGCATTTACGCATAACGCGTGAAAGTCCAGCCTGGAGGTGTGGCATCATGATATGACGTTTTCCGGACCCCATGCGGAAATCTACATTACTTGCATTATGTTAATACAGCTGATCATTGAAAGTAACAGCAACGAATGCAAATACATTTTCTACTTGAATTGTTTTGCCATGAGCCGTGTTAGCAATTTCTTCAATCAATTAACACCTAAAGGGCCAAGGTTTCTACATTTTACCGGATATTGTTTTGCTTGTACAAGTTTTTGGCTTACACTTTCACAAAGATGTCGCGTGACTGATTCATCAATTTTCGTTTTAATTTTAAGAGCTGTTGTCCGTGGAGTTGCCATGTATTTCCTGATATCCATGTAATCTCAACCTGTTCAAAATAGGTTAATCGTCATCCTTCCATTTTCCCTTTCAGTTGTTTTATGGATCATACGTTCTTTCATAATGACGCATCTTCAATAAGAAATCCGATTGCTTTCAAACTGCTACTATTTGAATCTGCCATAGGTCCATCAGTTCTACCTAAGAACCAACTAACTTAGTATACAGCTTGTATTAACGAAACACGAGATAATGGTATCCACAATACCAAAACTTCACAATTTTATTTCACATTCCAATTTAGGATAGGATTTACCAAAAATCCTTTGGCCATTCAAATGAAAGTGCGTTTCTCTCGAACAAGTAACGTATGATATTTCGATAAAGGTTATAAAGCCACTCGCTTTCATTTATTGTGTTGCATAACCGAATTTATGAGCGCACTGAATTAACGTAATTATGAAGTTACTATAAAATTTAAGGGAATTATTGGATCTGCTGCAATTTTGCTAAGTGCTTTCCTTCGTACGTGATTTAAGACGTTGTATAAGCGAGCTGTAAAGTGACGCAAAATTATACAGTGTTTTACAGTACTAAATAATATTAAATAACTGCAGTCTATTGAATGCTTCTGAGAATAGGTTCTGAAAATAAGGATTATACTGACGCAATAACTCAGTTTTAAAGGAAGGAAGAGGATAATGCAGTCATAAAATGTGACAGTGGTCAATGAATCACAGCCACTTACTGTAAGACTGTAACTAATTATAATGTAATAAAAACACAACGTTAAATGAAGTTCAAGATGGCGAAGGAGGAATTTTTCTTAATTCTCGTGTCAAAACCAACAACAAAAAAATTGTTGATAAATAAGGACAAATAACGATACAAAATGGACGTCATGCACAACTTGGCAAGCATCAAATACATACGTACACGAAACACATGACTATTTCACTTTTCGTAGCAACTTCTAGCATTATTTTTAGACATATTCCCTGCGATGTAGTCAGAGAGAACAGAGCTCCTTTTGCTTCTATTTTGGCATATTCTCTTGCTCCATTCACATTCATCGTCAATCGCCCTCAACCATCACAATAATCATAATTTCTAGGTTTAAGTTAATATCAAAAGTGCCAACAAATTATCAGCTAATACCACATGCTCCAGCCTCTAAAACACAACCTCATTCACAAACACTAATGCTCATAAACTTCACAAATACGCAATACGTGTTATCCCAAATCCCTAAAGACGTAAACGCTCCATCCATCATTAATCTGAACTGTAATCAATCAATTACTCAACATCGGGCTAATCATGTCGTTGGAGAAAGTGCCGTGACGTGAGACAGCGTATTAACACGATACGAGAACACGTAATTTTTCACTTACACGTTTGTTAATAAGACGCCTTTTGACGTTTTAATACGCGAAGATCGGGGGTCAAGTGCGTTTGTTTCGAGTACAGTTGGCGAGGCAAGTGATTGGAACGAGGCTTTCATGTTGGTTCAGTTATTCGTAAATTGCTGAGGGATAAACAAGGCGAAGGACTTGAACTGACGAGAAGTTAGAGGTTAATCGTTCTACATCAAAAATTTGTAAGTGAAATAGGTAAAAAAAATTGAAAGATATGCCAAATGAAACGGCAATATTTTTGTCACACATCAGCGTTATCCAAACTAAATAGTTTATTCTTCCCAAACAGGTTCAATGCAGATAGGGAGCTGTAGTTTTTTTTTTCATTTCGCAATAATTCGCAGTGCGAGCTGGTATTTCATCCCAGAACACTATGTTCTAGAGGCCAAACCAGTTGGACCATCACAGAACTCATGAACTTGTCTTTGGTACATAAATTCATAAACGTCACACCTTATTCCCTATGGAATAAGCAGAGACAACAGAGCGCCACACGCTTCTATTCGGCCCTACATTTCTCGCTTCATCCACATTTATCCCTCTCGTCGCACTCGTCGCACACCCTCGTCGTTGCCGGAATTAGTCTTTTGTACCTACACTATTATTTTCAAAATGGACTAGCGAGCCATATCAGGGCTCATGCTAGAACATAGTTTTTTTAATACAATACTATATTTCTAATCACAGCCAAGGTCGCCGTCACCGGAACGATGAGGAGGACTATTATTATTATTATTATTTTAAAATAAACCGCTTTCCGCTCTGCCTGTACACGGGTTGTAAACACAAAGCTTTCCAATCACTCGGCCTGTGATAGATCACTGGCATCACTCAGATTTCGTTATCTGCGCCGGCGTCGATGCGTTGCGCAACTCTCATCAACCGATGTATCGATAAGGGTAACACCAGCTGTATGATTGCGATGGAATTCCTGGATTTAAGGCGGAATTCCGTTACCGTTCAGAGCAGCAGTTGAAGACGGGACGACACTACAGGGTCCTATTTCACCATCGTGACAATTGTCACTTTATTATGGGTTTTATAGGTAGCCCTAAAACAATGCACGTGTTTACAACGAAATTTTACGATCTCGCATCTGGTCGCTTAGCACGACAAGGCGCGAGTCAAGTCGCGGACGATATAGACTATACCTGTCACTGTCAAACTGGACATGTCTGAAAATTAGACGTGGTCTTTTCTGCGCGCTAGGCCACTGGCAGGTGTTGATTTGGTAAGTCTACACATTCCCAATTTTTTAAATACTGAACTAAACTTGTCCATGATTGATGTATACTTGATGATACGAGTATCTTAGGTGTAACATTTACCCGCATGATGTCCAAAAGAATAAACAGCCCCTATCTTTAGTCCCTTTTAAAAGACGAATTTATTAAACATTAAGCCACGCTCTAAATTGTCTAGTAACTGGTAACTCACAAATTGAACATAAACCATGATCCAGCTATGAAGATCTGATAATTTTAAACAAGGACGCCATTCTATTTCGAAAAACTCATATCTAAGTAGAAATATCTTCCACTAAGAATCTATTAGGTTAGGTTCATAGTGTATAGGTCCAACTTAAAGACAGTCGATTACAATGAGACATATCTAACAACATCCACTGCCATACACTGCCACTTCATAGAGACGAACCTTCTCCAGGTGCCCCGAACGCACATTTATGTGTTCCAATTCCTGCGAATCTTTGACAAAGACGCTGGGTGAAAGTCAATAAAACGTCATTAAGTCATATGTAGGGACACCTAGCGCCATCTATCATCGAGTGGTAGAACTTCTACTGTCAAGAAAAAAGGAAGCCTACATCCCGCTATCGAAGTTTCGACGTACGTTTGCATAAATACAATTTCCAACTTCCTCTCTGTGGACTTCGGTCCCCAGGCATAACATCTGCCTGGAGAGAGATCTCTCTATTGGAGTCTTTCCCAAACATATATGCGTCAGAGTCAGTGAACGAGTTAAATGTTTAAGTCTACGTGGGTGGTTAATATGCTATGACCACTCAATAGATGAAGATTACTGAATAGCTCAAGTGCCCTTAGCTCATAAAACGAAAGCTATAAAACAAAACAAAACAACGCGTGAAGAAGTATCTGGACCAGTTCCAGCGACCTTGTGCCTTAAAAATAAAGAATAGTCAACTCACGCGCCGCTTTGCTATAAATCGTAGATCGTCCTACTTTTGCTAATAAAAAACTAACGAAGTCCGATTTGGTGATGTACTGGCGCAATTTGTAGTTCTACCTTCATCGTATGTTACATACATACAATCTGTGTTCCCAAATGGAGTAGGTAGAGCACATGAAACGTAACAGACAAAACCGCGATTATTTCACGTTTTGCAGTGATTTCAAGCATCATTTTAGGTAGAAAAACATATGGAATATGTTAATAGTGACAGGTTAGCCTTTCGCGCAAAGCATACCTTTATTTTCTTAGACGCCTCTTAAGACTCGGAAGAAATGGAGAGGCGTAAGGCGCTGCGCAGACGACAGACTTTCGCGCGATCGAGTCTGCGGAGCAATAAAATTTCTGAATGGCGCGCTGACAGTTTCCATTCAGAAATTTTATTGCTCTGCAGACTCGATCGCGCAAAAGTCTGTCGTCTGCGCAACGCCTTATTCTATCCCAACACCACACAGGAAAACCTTCATTGATATACCATCGCGAACCGGGATTGTTGAGCCACTTGCCTATGTTTGTAACTTGGTCGTGAATAATAATGCAATAGATAACATGTAGTCGGTCACATGGGTCATTGATTACACGTCTAAATTGCGAACAGTGGCAAGTGGTTCAACAATCCCGGTTCGCGACTGTACCTAAAAATAAGCTAAAGTGGCAACGAAACCTGGAATAATGATGTTTTTATGTATGTAACAGGCGTAATAAATGTATGTATGCCAACTACCGATTCATTCATGTGATGGCGAGAGATCTCTTTTATAACTATAACAACGCTGTGGTCAATAATCAGGACAGGACGTAGATTCTATAACACCCATCCCGTTCACATTAACCAAGCGAGAAAGAGATGAGAATAATCAACGCTCGATTTAATGTAAACAGATCCACGCAGAAATAAACGACGCTCCTTTTCTTTTTACAACCTACTTGGCTTGTTTATTTACAACCGATAACCGCATGTTTCCAAGCTAATTTAAAATCAATTTCATGGCTTGCTCGTTAGTTGCACGTGTTATGAAATCAAAAATTGGGTCAAATGCCTCCGGCGTGAGAGAATCCGTTGGGATGTACTTAGGAGTAAAAATAACTGGCATTCAAAGATTCGCAACGAAAGCTATGAAACTGTACTATGATCTGTATAGTGGAGACCGGTAGCACTATTGTCTACCGCACCAATAATCTAAATCTATATAAATTTGACAGTTTCAGTGTCAGTTCGTTTGGAAATGTACCAATATCGAACATATTTCGAAGCGATTTTTGGTTTCAACTGTCAAATTAAAAACGATGTACATTTTTGGTACGTTAGACAATAGCGCTGCTGTGTTTTAGATTTGTCATGGCATACTGGAAGCATATTTCCCGTCTGGTGTCGGGTTTAGAATATCTTTGCTTTTCTTCCGTGGATGTCGTATAAGGCGACTTGAGATATTTCCTTAAGTAAAAAAAGTTAAAGTATATTTTAGGCAACCTGTCTTTGGCCAGCATTACACCTGTAAGTTTTACTTGCGTAAGTAGGGACGCAGCTATCTGCTAAAAAGAGAGATGACTATTGCTATCTCATCCTAACTCATAGCAGTGTCCCTACTTTTTACGTAAGTAAAACTTACAAGTGTAATTGCCTTTGTACCTGCCAACTTAAAACCTAAAAAAAAAATGCTATAAGTTCCCATGGAACATGAAATAGTCATGGTTTAACTGTGTGACGTTTCATGAGCTCTGCCTATTCTGTTTGAGAATACATGATGTTTAGATCACGGTCATGAACTTCAGGTTATCACAACCCATGACTAAGACACGATATCATCGCACATGAGTCAGTGAACCCTCTAACATCAATTTAGTTGTAAAAAGTTAGATGACTTAACGAGGTCTATTTGACTGTCAGGCTAACAAGATTATTAGCGAAAATAGGAAGTTTTCGAAAAACTAGGTCTGTCAAAAGACTTGGCCGGATGAGAATTACAGTGGCGTGGGATGTAGGGTACTACAGATAAATAGGGTACTATAAAGAAACATGAACCATTTGTACGGGATTAGTAGGTCACCCGTGTGGTGACGGGTTAGAATAGCACCTCCCCCTTTCTTCCCGTGGGTGTCGTAAGAGGCGACTCTGGGAAAGGGTCAGTGTATTGTGGGCGGTGGGCTAGCAACCTGTCACTGCAACATCACGTTTAACCATCTAGTTACCCTGATATTGCTAAACGTGGCGCTGGATTTTAGAATTCATGTGCTCTGCCTACCCCTCTTGGGAATACAGGCGTGAGAATATGTATGTATGTATGTACCTTGCAAGATTTCTGGCATAGTATTAAAGTGTGTTAAGAAATTGTCACACTAACAAGAAAGACAAATGAAAACAAGGACGTTAAACGTCCATCGAAATCCCAACTCCTATTAATAACAGGTGATATATAATTATGCTTTCTAATACCAATGATAAACTTTCACTTATTAAGTTTTTGATATTGAATACGGCTATTACTATAATCGCCACAGTTGAGATTTGAATGCAGAAGATTAATGTTTCGTACAGCATTGACAACAAAATTGTGAATGATGATTTCAATGTGGACTTTTACTCTGTCCATTGCCTTGGGGCACGTCTTGTCTGATGGCGAGGACCGCCCTGCTAACTGTAGCGACAGTTTGCTTAATAAATAACGCCTCTGTTACACCGATGTGTAATTTGGAGGCTGTTACGTTGACTGAGTGGGATTTGAGTATGATGATTTATGATGATATAATTGGTGATCTGATTTTGCGTTATATGTCCGCCTACTATAAGCTATTATTTAACAGCTAGATTTCATAGGTATAAACGCTTCCGTTAGTATAGTTTTAGAATAATATGTCTCTTGTTTTAGTATGTGACTGCATAAGATGGATTAAGTTCCGAGGAAATGAAGACTACTACTCATCAAGGAGTAGTCGCAGACTCTGCTTGTATAGTAATCATGAGACAATTCATATCAAAGACTTTGAACTTTTTGTAAGTAATTAGCATTTGTTACTCTTTGTGTAAATTGAAGAAAAAATGGCTGCTACTGGTACAACTATAGGTATAATATTCTCATTTGAACATGATCCCACGCAAAGGAAAGCGATGCGGTTTACGATATAGCACTCATGACTCGACTGTGAGAGTCAAACACTTTCAGAATACAAATATTCAAGAAAATAAGGTAACCTGTTGCAAAGTTGATAAACTAACCAAAATATTTAGCCTATTTTGGTTTTCAAATGTTTGGACTACGAAGTACACGGAAGCTTGAAAATTTGGAAAAATAAAAAAAAACCGGCTAAATCGGGACGTAGATTGCCAGGTCAGCTAATGTTTTATAAAATAGATAGCATCATCGGTCTTTCGTCTGAATTATTTTATACATTTTTACAGCAAAATTCACGCTCGTTACATTAGATGAGTAGATCAACTTAACTGATGTTCTGACACTTTTGTTTAGTTGACGAACAGTTTTGTGACTCGAGAGCGACCCATGTGATAGAGTATCCTTCATGATAGAAAATCTACGCTACCATGCTTGCAACCGTTAAAAATATTTTTAGTGGATAAATAAACTAGTCTATTAAATAGCAACACTAGCAAATATTTTCTTTTCAAAAAACGTTACCACACGGTGTGACGGCCAGCGTTTATCCGACACCGCTGTCGGTAGCGATTCATTATTATTGTAATTGGACACGAGACACGAATAAATAGCTTAGCTTCTGGTTTATTTCACGGCTATAACTTATTTCCAGACCAAAACGAACCCAAACACAACATAGTAAAGACAAAGTTGCATTAAAGTTCCAAGTGAAAATACACACGAATTTGTCTCCACACCTCGAATTGAGTAATTGGAGGGAATTATACAAATTTCATTTGGGTTAGAGTAATTTTGTGTGTTTTTATCTTTACCTTAATCTTACCCATTATTTTCTCTAGGAACTTGGTGTAGATGGTATCTTACCTGTGGAAAAAGAAAAGCAAACATTAGCACAAATTACTCGTCTCAATCTCACGTTGATTGTTTGCCATAAACAAAGTTTCGATACAGTTAGTTTGGTTTGACAGACTATCTTTCTCTAGTATGAACTTTTTGAAGTGTAAAGATCTCGTTATGACCCTTGAAGACCAATAAAATATCTCACTGAAATAATTACATCTAGAATATAACATTGAATGAGTCGTAGACAAGCAGCCTCTTGGAGAACAACTATTTATAATAAACACAATATAATAGCTATGTTTGAAAGATCAGAACACCTCATAAAATCCATACAATAAACAAACAGGTAAAGTTTTCGACTTGAGGATTAAAACTTTTCATTGGAGGCTATAACGAATGCAAGCAAAGGAGTCGACAACTCGACATCTATATATACAGGGTGAAAATGAAATCCGTAACGAAAAAAATTCCTGATACTCAGAATCACTAACACAATACGATGGTAAAATAAAAAA
>BHDV01049673.1:135910-152364 GCA_005406045.1 Adoxophyes honmai | reverse complement strand
ACCCTTTCCCAGAGTCGACTCTTACGACACCCACGGGAAGAAAGGGGGAGGTGCTATTCTAACCCGGCACCACACGGGGTAAACGGGGGCCTAAAGTTGCCGAGAATAAACGCCATGTTTATCGGCTGCATTGTTGTTTTAAAAAAATTGTGAAAATATGTCATGAGATAATGAAATGTTTTAAAAGTATGATCGATAGAATACGACAAAATAAAGATTTGAAAACCACGAAAGGCGTACGGCATGATAAAGTTATAAATCAGTGTCTCTCATGTCGGAGAGAAAATATTTCCAGTTCCATGGAAAGAAATGTAGAAAACATAGTGCATGACACTATCGAGACGAGTTGAAGTGTTGATAACGACCCGATAGCTGCTGATAAAAACTTCGTAAATGCAGCTGTATCAGGGGAAATTTATGATATTGATAGTCATATTAGAAAACATTGCTTCATAGGTATCGTATGTGAGGACGGAGATAATAAAATCAATACACTAATAAACTACTACAGTTGATCCGTCGATCAAGCGATCAAATGAAACTATTCTTAGTGATGAGCTTAGTTAACATCTCGAACGAGGTGATGACTATAACTTACCACAGCAATCACCTAACGATATTGACGTCTTCAATCACTGCAATAGCGATTCAGAGGCTTTAAAAACGAAAGCAGACTTTACGATCGATAGACAATCTCGTTTAATTTACGATGATACCTCTATCGGGCCGGCTAATATTTAGTCACGGTTGATTGGACTCATGTCAAGTTAACAGCCGCTCTTATTACAGTTATTATTCAAAAACATCGGTAACGCAATTAACCGCAAGTGCGATATAATTAAACGTTATCCGAGCGAGGCGGTGGTTAGACGGTGTAATCGGCTTTAACGATTTGCTGGAGGCATTGTGAAATTCCCCTTGCTGCGCGGGAGGCTTGTTAAAATGTGAGATTTCGTGTGAGTCAACATCTTAATCTATTCGACTAAGTGATTAGATCATGTGTTTTTTGGGTAACAGAAGGCTAATGAGCATAAGGATTTCTTGATTCCCCAAAATATCAAACGCTGATCTAGTATATTTTGGTATTAAGAAAATAACGACGAATTTGGTTGTAAAATCCTGATATAGTCAAGAATGCATCTAGATAGACTGCATGTATAAAGCATGTATGAATCTAAAACACTTGAGTTAAACGTCCACTTACAGTTGAATACGCGTTGCGCATTAGTTGTCATGAGATAAGAAATCAAATAATTTGAACAATGTTTTTAAATTACTGTCTTGTTTGTTTTAAAAGTCACAACCTTTAATGACTATACATCAAATGACCCATTTGTTATTTCCTGTTGCTTAAGTAAACATTCTAATCATCCTAGTTGCTTATGCCGGCAGTTCTCTGAATTTATCTAGTCGTGGGTTGCGTCTCTCATACATCTCTGATGCATGTTGTGTACTCAAGAACCCCCACTGACATTCACGGAGCGATGTTCCATTTACTGTGCTTGCAAAATAATTAACCAACTCGAAAAAGTTAGTCAATGCAAATGTCAAAGATTGGAGATTTGAATGACGAATTACGACTGCAAATCCAGTGATAAATTATCAAATTATGTACAAGAGATTAACTTTGTTTGTTAATTACTCAGAATAATTCGAATGTGATGGTAAAGGCTACTTTGCGTACTTAGAACATACATATTATCACGCCTATATTCCCAAGTGGCTAAAAAGCTGTTGCTAAGAAGTTTAGTTCGGATTAGCTACCCTTCCAATAATTGACAATCTGATGAAGATTGGCAAACTGACGTCAGATGCAAACCTTGAAGTGCGACTTTGAACGCATGAGGTGAGTCACGTAAGCCGTGTAAAATATAAAAATAATATACTCATACAAAAAAAAACGAGCAAATACAAAGAAAATAAATTGTACTGCAACGTTTGCAACTCAAGTGTTAGGAAAATATGAAGCAGAGGACATATTGTAAATGGGTCTGTAACAGTTGTGGCACAAATCAAAGATGAATGAAATGTTCATTCGCGGATAAACCAGCAAATTTATGGCTAAACAATGAGTAAAGAACAGACGTAGTCCCAAAATAGACGCTGCAGTTTGCAATGCTCATCCTGTTTCTTAGAATGGAAATGGGTCAGTCGCAGAAATGAGCATCGCTACTATCATTCCAGTAAACACTACATTTGAAGCATCCGGTTGTCAAGTTATAGACGGAAACATTGCGATTAATAAATCGCAATCGCAAATACTTACAAACAGAACTACGAAGTGAGCCACAAATTTATTTGTAAATTCAAACCTTTGTAGGTTTGTTCCCAATATAATAATATTGAATTCAAATACCAATAGATATTTTTGGGCAAAGAGACTCCCGGAATTAAATCTTGTTTATTTTAAAGAAATCTTTTCAAGTGAGCTACCGTCACCACTCCTCAACAAGTGCCCTTGAGAACATGTCATGAATAGAACCACTTCAAACACAAGTAAATAAGCAATGTATTTTGCTACGAATGTAAATTAACCAGCAATAGATGCAAATTAAAGAGCAGGCGAGAAATTTCAACTACAACGTGTTAGATAAGATGCTGTGATGAAGCAGTAAATTTGCATAAAACAGCATGCAAAAATAAAATAGAAACCAAGATGACCTTTCAGCATTACAAGGTGACTGTGAATGTTACTTAAATGTAATTTTATACATCTGTTAAGGCGAAATGTTGGTTTAACTGCAAACACTTGAGCGCAAGACACATTGCCGAGTCACTGCAATTCGTAAGTGTTAGTAAGATAAATACCGTTTATAAAGTAACGGTGGTTTCTACTCGAGTTAGTAATAAAGAGGAGTCTATGTATAAAAATAACAAAGGCTTGAAAAACTCGTCACGGACGGAAGCAGGTGAAGTCTTAAAGCATCTACATTCTTTATCAGCCCCAGGTAAAGTTTACTTGTAGTTAAAGAAAACAAGACTTATAAATACTGCTGCTGTAATGGTTGTTCTAGTCAATCATACCTGGGGTTTCTTTATATTTTTAATTGGTAAAAAAAAATGTCAAAAAAATAGATTAAGTTATGCTTTAGGCGCCAGTTTTTATTACAGTCGAGTTCATAAATAATATGAGCAGACAAATGCCAAAAATGTAAACTTTTGCACCTTATTGTCAATGTCATAAGGGTGTACAGATATTTTTGAATCCCTTAGTTTTGCTCATATATTAATGAACTCGACTGTACACATCTATTTATCTGATATTAGACCTAAAATTGTGCTGAGTGTGGCTTCGAAACTATGTTTTTGTTTGAGTAATATTTAGTGTGCTTTGTCTATTCCGTTTGTGAATACAATAATAATGTTTATGAACGTAATGATCCATGTGCCTAAACTTACGTTCACCTAAAATAAATGGAGTTGATACGTATTAACGGACCATGAAAATATAACTGACAATGTACGTGCAACATTGGCTTCATTTCCCTAAGAAAAGAAAGCATTTTAAAGACAAAATCCACCGGGTTCACTTAACACGGGACAGGTCAGGCCAAACTTAAAAGAAACCACACCAAAAATAGACAAACTCTTTTGTAAAGGACTCTGTTCTCAATCCCCGTGATGAATGGTGGTTTGTTACTTATTTACCCTAAGAACAAAGAGCAGACTTTCTAGTTACTCCGAACTGAATGTTTAGATTTTTGAACTCTTAATCCTTCACTGTACTCTAAAAGCAATCTTACACAGCAATTTAATTTAACTATCGTTGTACTCGTACTTGTAGTGTGTTGCGTAGCCAAAAAGCGAAATATCTCGACCAATATTACATCGTCATGTATTATTACTGTCTGATTGACAGAAAACATACGATTATGATCTTAGTTCTTGTTTCTAGTAGGTATTATCTCATCGTAATAGGTTCTTCATATTTGTACAACTCCTATCACTACGATCATATTTATGAGATAGTCTAACATCATTAAGCTGGTAAGTTTGATGTACACTTTATTAAACACCTTTATATTTTACATGTTTATCAGAAATCTGATAACTGAATAGGAAAATGTCAAAGTAATAATGCTAATTATCATTATTACGATTTCAATGCATCAATTCTTAGAAGCGATCAAGCGAGCATTTGTTTCGTGCGAGGATAGTCTTTGAAATTCGAATCCCAAAACAAATGAACTAATAGTGACTTAGAGATGTTGTTTGAAAAATTCATAGCAAGAGAAAGAGTCACCGTTGGTTCTTACATTACGGTTTATAGAAGTTCAAGTGACAAGGTTCAAAGGTCAGGGTGAATGACCAGACGGTTTTCTTCATTAATATCATTACTATGGGCTAACACGCAAATGCTAATGGAGCTGTTGGCGGTAGGCTTTCATCGGCTTATTGGTGAAATACTAAGCTAGCTAATAATGTCAGTTAATAAGCTTAAATTGACATCGAATTGCGACTGAAATGTGCAGTTATTATAATACTGGGAGCGGATGATGTCATAAAGGAGCTTGAGTCAGCAACACGATGCCGGGTGCTACAATTTGTAGTAACTTTCTGAGACATTATTTAACGTTTTTGAATTACTTACATATATCACGCCTGTATTCCCGAATCGGGAAGACAGAAAGTCTAAAATAAGTACCAAAAATGCTGAGTGCTACATAAAATTACTTTCAAGATACCAATACAAAGCTAGTTTATTTTCCGAGTAATTTGAAATCGATGTTCGTAAGCAAAAACTTACGACGACGAGCCGAAGGACAATTGGATTACCTATAAATATAAACAAAAAAAAACCGACTTCAAATCTATAGTAATATAAAGCTGAAGAGTTTGTTTGTTTGTTTGAACGCGCTAATCTCAGGAACTACTGGTGCGAATTGAAAAATATTTTTTGTGTTGGATAGACCATTTATCAAGGAAGGCTTTAAGCTATATAACATCACGCTACGACCAATAGGACCGAAGAAACAGTGGAAAATGTAGGAAAAACGGGGGAATTTTGTCACTATTCCACGCGGACGGAGTCGCGGGCACAGCTAGTTAGCAATATTTTGAAAGTGTTCTGTTTACTGAATGTAAAATCTTGACTTCATCAACAAATTACCGAAAACGCCGTACATCTCCATATAAAATTTGAAGAGTTCCCTCGATTCCTCCAAGATCCCATCATCAGATCCTGGTTTCGTGCCAATGGGACCAATTTCGAGTTATACCCTTTCGATTAAAAAAAAAAAATTAAAATCGGTCCACGGGTTTTCGAGATATCGAGTAACATACACAAAAAAAAAAAAAAAAAAAAAAAAAAAAAAAAAATTTAGTTCGAATTGAGAACCTCCTCCTTTTTGAAGTCGGTTAAAAAGTAAATTTGTCTAGGAACAATTACACAAAAAAATCCAAATTACCTAAACTGCGAGTTAGACTGTAAAGCCTATTTACCACAAAAGCGTAATTTATAACCTAGTTCCATCTACATCCATTATAGTCATTGATAACATCCGCTATAGCAATTATAAAGCGATTCGAATGAATAACGCGTTTGATAGCATCTCTACTATTTGAATAGACTTACAATATCAAATGTGTATTATTTTGCTATAAAATAGAGTAGAATGTAGCTTGGTCGCCTTCTATCGCCGTATAGACATTATGGTGATAATTTGCGAGCAATAACGTTACTTAGCACTTATGTTGGTTTGGGACCAAGTTACCGAAGATTAGTGGCTTTAAATTATGAATATAAGAGAGAAAAATACAATACATGACACACATCACGCCTGTAATCCAAAACCCCCCGTCACGTCCCGTTCAGTAGCAACTTCGAGCATATTTTTTAGGTTTTAAGCTAAGAGACACAATAGTGACTGGTTGTTAGTCTGTTGCCTAAAAAAGTCGCCTCTTACGGCATGCACGGAAGAAAAGTAGAAGCTGAAGCCCGACATCCCACAGCGGTGATCAAAGTATATTGCAAAAAGGCCCTGATCAAATTTCTGCAATTATTTTGTGTATGATGTTTTAATAAAAATAAATCGAAATTCAATTTGTTACCGGAAGGCTATTGAAGTGTTTTGTATAAGTTTTGATTCCGTGCTATGAATATTTTGTTGATCTCTACGGAATTTTTCATATTGAATTGACGTGTATCGATCTTTTATCTATGATTTATCTAAAACGTCGAAGTAAAACAAAAGAAAGAATGCTTCTTTTTATCATACTTGTCATCGACGTAACATATTGGACAAATTTTCTATAGGACCTTCGAATATCTTAAATAATTGTCCACGGTCTAAAAAAGGAATGACTTAAAATAAATACAAAGAAACTGTTCAACCCTAACGGGTCCACCCACGCAATCAATTCCCTACTAATACAGAACCATAGCTTATTAATATTCTGTCCTTAGAACACAGTTTACCACTTAGAACAAACGAGTTAAAAAAGGTTCTTACACCTACGATCACCTGGGCGTTGGAGGCCAAGTTTAACCCTTGTTTCAAGTCTATCATTGTCCTTTTCTAATTCATAGAGTATGTAAGAGATGGTGGCTTATAAATCGGTAACATCTCTCCGACATGGTGACTTGTGGTTTCAAAGTTCATTGTCTCAAACACAATGGCATTTGTTTCATCTTTGTCCCAATTAGTCTTGTGCCCGCATTCGCCTTACATGACCGTTATCGTTCAAATTAAAATGTATAGCAGATTAGATAATACTACCTACCTATTGTATTTGCTGATCTGAAAATCGATGTTGCATCGCCATTAGGCAATACAGCGTACAAATGTCGATCTAGTACCTCCGGCAAATCTAAAACACGTAATCGTCTTTTGTTTAAAAATTTGACCATAGGGCAGATCTTATTTTGAGTTATCTAAACATGGATGGCTGCTGTTTTCAGCTGTACTTAAGTTGCATACTGAATTTTCAATGGAAATTTAGATTAGATTGCAAGTGTACAAAACAGTTAGCTTTTAGTTTAGTTTAGTTACTCCCTGCATTCTGTTACCTTTCAGCCGTCTAACACTAGACTAGTATGTTTAACACTCCTGGGGTGTATTTAATGAATCATGCACAAGGTATATTTAACCCCATTAACTGGTTCGACGTTCTATCTAGTATTATTATCTAGTAAAACCCATAATTTGTACTATTTCATCTATCTTATAACCTAACATTGCTAAGTGCTCCGAAACGTCATATTCAAAACACTTAGGTATAGGTATACATAAATCAATATCATCAATTCATCATGTCTGTATTCCAAAACGAGATAGGCTGAGTACACGAATCGTTATCTAGACAAAATTATGACTATTACACATTTTGCAGCAACGTTCAGCATATTTGAATATTTTTAGTCGCCTCTTACAAGGTCCACAGAAGGTACATTTCCACCTCCCCCGCTAGTTCTTATGGCTCAGGCCACACGTCCCACCTGCCCGTGGCACGTGGCACCCCGTGGCGTGTCAACCAATGGGATACGCCCTCCAGGCCACAACTGTGCACGCCATGTTTCCCGATAAGACCATCGTAAACGGATACCTGGTGAGAGGTGGACTTCAATAATGATATTACTTGGGATGTGTGTTTTATTATGATTGCTGACGCAATTACCTTAAAGGCAGTTAGATATTTTTATACAGTGTCTACTATAGTACTGATTTTCCGAAATATGGGCTGTAAATCTTCCAACTTTCTACTTATATTCGACACAGACTTTTCTTCGAGTTATTCTGTTAATAATGACTGAATATAATAACCTTCATGTACTTACAAGGTTTTCTGTTTTACAAATTACCTACACCTGTGGAAATGTCACTCAAAAAAAAAGAAATGTCACAGTAATGATATCGAATTCCTTAGTACAGGTCTCGAAATCTAACTGCAAGATTTTAGATAGCGAACTTATCCCCACTGCTCCAAATTTTTGTCAAGTTTAATGCCAATGACCTTTCTATCCTGCTGGCTTAGCATGACACGATGCGAGTCGAGTCTCACACGAATCTATAGCTGTCACTCTCCAACTATCTATAGTGTCTTCAGAAAATGACAGGTACTAGTAATACCGTGCTAAGTCTACTGAGATGTATAATACATGTGTGTTTGAAAAATTCGGTCCTTGTTAGTTATCCTGTCTTAAAATAAACGAAACTCCGCGGCGTAGGCATAATCGATGGAATATTCATCGGAGTTGACATAAAAATTAACACAAAGTAAAATAAGTTACGTTTAAAGAAATTACTGGCCGTGCGCCGAAAATTACTTTGTATAAACAACAACCCTTTGTCCAAAAGTAATTTTCGGTCAAAAGGCTTCAAATTGATCTCAAATAAGCAGTGGAAATTTTGAAATGTGTTTTGTTACACTTCCCACGATTCATCATCCATTGGACATCATTTTGCACGCGCCGTCATTCACTGTTATTGTTTGTTTTCAATGAGATGATACATCAATACCCGTTCTTGTTTCATTGTTCGGGAGGCAATAATAGAACTATTTATCAGAGAGAAAGTGTTTTTAAAAACATTATTTAGGACAGTACATACAAACATACAATCACGCCTGTATTCTCAAATGAGGTAGTTCCGTGGCTAGTTTCAGCATAGTTTTAGGTTTAATTAACAGATGAAAGAGGTATATTAGTGACAGGTTGCTAGCCTGTCGCCTAAAGCATACCTAAACCTACTTCCTTAATCGCCTCTTACGACATCCACGAAAGAAATGGAGAGGAAACCCGACATCACACAGGTATTAGGACGGTGGTGTTTAGCTTTGGTTTTTATTTTACAAACAAGATTATATATCTCACACTTACAAAAACGTGACGCTTTTTCTCTCCTCGTCGTATATGCTTTTAACCCTGCGGCTACTCAAGTTACTATAGGTGTTACTTAAATTTCAATGATTAATTGTATGCGTTCTATGAAACATTACGCAGGTAAGAGAATTAAATATCCATCAAATCTAAATCCATAGCACGTTCCCTCTTAAACTTTTAATCCCTCGTGACTGAATTACAATCCTAGTTCCCCTTTTCTATTTGCTCCGTCAATCCACACTCCATAATTACACCTGAGAACAATTAACACCAGGGTGAACACCCTAGGCCAGGGTGTAGCGGTCAAAGACCTCACGACAAAACGAAACCTCAACGAGCTGTATATTCACTTGTTTATTGCGCAGCCGTCAGCTTTTCTCGGTTTCGCGGGCGAAGAAAATAGTAAATCTTTTTTAGAAAACATAAACGTTGCGTAGATCTATTGAGGTCACGAAAGCGACTAGAAATTAGTCTTTTACAGTTTATGAAAATCACACCGTCGCTTTCTCTGGACAAGCTTCGCAGAAAACGATTGTTGCAACGCTTAAGATTTTTTTCTAAGATGTAACGTCAATCCAAAACTTATCAGGGACCAGTGAGTTTTTTTATCGCTCTCCCTCTCCCACATGTTTTTTATACATCACCCCTAACGTAGAGGATAACGCTAAAGGGGCTTTATACATCCCTAGATGTTTGCTGTCAAAATGGCTGCTCCACGTTATACAAACAAGAAACTGGCGTCTTATCGAAGAAATAATTTCATAGAATGAGAATATTATCAAGTTTACAATACATTGCGGGCTAAATTGAATAATCAGATCACACATTCTTCGGTAACACCGCAATCTCGTGCTCGAAAGATTTTACTCATATTATCAGTAAAGAGTACGCAGGGTCTTTCTTAAAACTTCCATTGAATGGACACGTTTAGTCCATTCATTCTCTGTGAAGTGTTTACACTGACGGAAATATCTCGATCGGCCTATTTACATATTTGGAGCTAAGTAAAAATATAACAGGAATGCTACGTTAACTTTCTATTGGCTTTGATGATGCATCAGTTTTAGTTTGGGGCTATAGTATGTTTCCTATTGATACGAATAGAATTGACGATACAGGTGATAATAAAATTGAAAATATCGCAAGAGTCAAAATTAAATACGTAGTTTTAAGTAGTAAGCCAAATTACATGGAATAAGAACACGCTACTATTGAAATAAAGACAGATCACGCAACAGAAGTTGAAATGTTGAATCATTTCAATCTTCCAAATTTGAATAATCTGCAGTTAGTCAAGATTGATGACTTGTTATGATTGTTGTTGATAAGATTAAGATAAGCGTAATCAATCATTCTAATTTTAGTCTGAGATGCGTTGGCCTGGTGTCGCTCTAATGCTAATGAGCTAGAGTCACGCTCCAATGTAGCCAGCATCAGATACCATGTATGTATGTATGTATGTATGTAACTCTTTATTGTACAGAATAAACATGACAAAATAACAAACAAAACAGAACACAAGTACAAAGGCGAACATATCCCTTAAGGGATCTCTTCCTGCTAACCTTCAAGCGATTGACAAAACATGTGAAAATAGAGTAGACACACAGAGATAGTTGAGGAGGGAAAAAAATACCATTAACCTAAAATAAAAAGATATATATGTATGTTTGATTCCACATTAGACACTGATGTTTGTGGGGGATAAGATAGAATATTCGAATGTTTTTAAATATTAAATCGAAGAATTACTTGCACTCTCATTAGTTACATTTCCTAAACTAATGGTCACGCCTTCTCAGAATGTTCTAAGAAGAAATACTAAGTGCCCATATCACGTAAAATCCTTCATACTCCTTTTTTTCACTAGATTTGGAAGAGGATCACAGGCCATGCTCATTAAGGCGTCTAACTGTGTTTGTAACAACATTGTCACTACCCTATCTTCTTCTCCTATTTCTTCCATTCCATCAATAAATTCGTAAATTGTACTGTGTACTCTGTTTTCATTTTTCCTTAACTATCTCACCTATCAATTTTGTAGCACTATGTATTACCATAAATATTAATTCTTAGTAGCAAATAAATATTACCAAGAACAACAATATCTCAACGCTATTGCAAACCGTTTATATCCTTGTTACCCATTCGTCTACTACAATTAGTCCAACTAGTTACACCATAAATTTTATAACTTTATCGCTCGCTACTAACTCTCTTATAAATTTCTATTACAACTCGACAACATTATTGAAGCATACATTGCCATTCGGCTACCACAATTAGTCCACGGCTGTCAAACTGTCATGGGACTTGACAGTATTATTCGCTGCAGGGTCGACTCTGTACAATGGAGCGCCGACTGCAATTGCGCTGATCCTATAATCTGGATTATTATAATATATTACATGGTATAATAATATCACCACTGTGTCCGCGCATATGGTAAGTTTATTAGTTTCGCTTGACACTTAAGTATGGCCGCCCGTGACAAAATGGAACTCTCATAGGCTGATGGTCCTTGGATGATTATGATTCAATAAAATCGAAATGACGTATTTAGGACATTTATCTGATTGATTAGCGTAACTAGTAACCAATGATTTTAACGGTGAACATCTAAACTGAACGCAATGACAGGTAAAAACAACACTTGAATTCATTTGCAATATATTTCTAGACTTTTAATGAATGTATCAAGGATATGAACGACGCAGATTAAAGGTTAAATGAGATGACGACAGAACTAGATCTTGGATGTTAAAAAAGCGTTGAAATTGAAATTGAAATTCACAGATCTAGTAGAAACTCAAAGGGGACACAGGCTATAAATATTAATCCATCTTTCTGGTGTTATCTAGTAGTATCATTTAAAAGAAAGCTTCGGTCATATACGGCTTCTGAATTTCACTTTTCTTATTATATTTAGAGATATTCACCGTAGTCCGTTGAAACATCGCCAAATTTCAAAAGAAAGTGATCGTGTCGCATACGTAAAGACAGACAATTACAATAATTGCCATGTCCAGCGGAAGTATCGATTCCACACATCCGTTGCGATGATTGCCGATTGCCGAAAATCGGTTCGAAAGTGGGCATCGATTGTAATCCCGTATTGAATTAATTTGATGACAACGTGTTGATACTATTCCCGCGATCGATAAAAACCTACGCAAATTCTTCATTTGTGATATTCCTCGTGTTTCAATTGTTTTCTATTCATCTTCACAGTGATCAGATAGCTAGCATTCTATCTCTTCAGTATATGCATTCTTATTGTCCACTTTAGGCATGTTTATAAACATACGCGCATCGCTATTAGCGTGTAGTAATGCAGACTATTTGAATGTATACAGTCCATCAGTTTCATCGTCAACGGGTTTGGTGTCACTGAAAGTTAGCGTTTATACTCCGACACTGAGACGGGTGTCGTTAATCTTTGGTACACATTCTTTGGGATACATTAACACATACATACATCATGACTGACCAAATGAAGTAGACAGAGAACACGTGAATAGAGCAACCATGGCTACTTCATGTTTTGGACTTCAGAGCTACTTCTATCTTGTTAGGTTCCAAATTGAGAGGTACAATAGTGACAGGTTGCTAGCCTGTTGCCTTAAAATATACCTCAGCCTTCCTGAGTCGCCTCTCACGAGTCCCACAATATTCACGAAAAAAAATTAAGAGGCGTTATTCTAATCCCGACTCCACACAGCACGTTCTCTACCGCTTTCAAATCAAATGCGAGTGTGTCCACAAATTCCATGTCCCCTTAGACCATCGGATTTCTAGTTTCCTGGACAGTGGCAGGCAACAATGGCTCCGTGTGCCGCATTTAGTTGCTCGTTAGCGGGAGGAAGAGGGCCGGCCCGGGAACCAAACACGTGGTCGCGGCATCCGGTCCGGGGTTACGAGTATCGTTTGACGGGTTGACGACTTGAGATCTTATTTTTAGCAGGTGTCTGATAAATAACGACACCGTAACGTCACTGTGTCTGAACTTCGAAGACTGAAGTTACAAAATCACGCCGATGTCAAAAAAACAGGTACAACACAACGTGGCCTTTCGCGTTCGGGCTAAGTCGGAACGACTCGGGCTTAGTCGGAAACGCTCGGCCGCCATCGCCGCTTGAGAGTGAGAGTCCGAACATATCGTGATGTGAGTGATAGGGGTGACAAAATCACGGCGATTTTTAGGAACGAGAATAACGGACGCGGCGATGTAAAATCACGGTTTTTCCGTACCTATATTAATTTTAGTATGAGCTCTCAAGTCCGAAAATGGTATGTGTAAGACCAAGACATTTATGTATTCTTATAAGTGAGTTCACAGAGATCAGAGAATTTCAATGACATTTTCACTTCTGTAGTCTTAGCAAAGCAACACGCGCGAGATGGAGTCACCGTTAAAATTTTGCAGTCAATTTTAATTATGACTATTCAACACATTAAGTAAACTTTAAGTAATTCAGGAAGCGGTGATTTAACTTTCAACAGACATAATTGCGTTAATGAATACAGAAGTAAATTTTTAACACAATTAAGTAAATTCTTAACACAATCGAAGCTATATAGAACTGTTTCCCAGTCGAATTATGTAGGTTTGTTGAGCTATGCTGAGTATACTTTTGAGTGCAGTAATTGCAGTAATATAAACAAAGCACAAAGCAAATTGGTATGGTAGGACCTGGTGCAGGGTCGTTCCGAGTCGCTACACCATTTCATCAGGTCCTACCGCAAAGCAGCAGTGCTTGCAAAGTTATGTTCCGGCACGGAGAATAAGGCAAGTACAATTGCTGTCACATATGAGGCATTCCTTACCTTAGACCTCTCGGAATAGTAACGTATCTCCAAATTGTCTAGTATTGCAGATGCCTATGGAAGATGATGAATAGTTAGCTTAAGCTCATGTGCCTTTCTTATGGTACGAATATGAAAAAAACCTAATAAGGAAGAACAACAATTATTATGCTATTCAATTCCTGTCTATTGTGTGCATAACTTAGGTACATAACATAAGTCATATTTACATAGTCGGAAGTATTACATTCTGCAGATTCCGAGCAATAATTCAATTTCATAAATACATTATAATTATAAGAATGGAGCAAAAGAACAATAAAAATTATGCAGCAAAGGTAATTAAATGCTATTAGGTTCAGCAATTATTATAATTGGAATTGGAATATCGACGTACAAAACCACATCAACGCCGCCGCGTGCGAGTGACAAAAACTGGACTAAAAACTGAACTTACATAAGTGATAGGCGTCACAAAATCACGGTGATTTTTCATAGTGACTTCAGGAACGGGAGCGACAATCACGCACGGCGATACAAAATGTCATGGTTTTCCCCAATACTACACCCAGCAAGTTAAGAGGGTGCACACAAAATTCGGTGATTTTGATGATTTTCAAATGCTTTAGAAAGCTATAAATCCTTAAGTTTTTAAAGAAAAACTACTGTAACATATAAATCAACTCTTTTTCTAGGGATTAACGGAAAGAAATATTTTATTAGCAACACAGATTTCTTTTACTTAGCCAATTTGTTGAAGGGTTTTCACAAAAATACGCGTCAGAGCTGTCTTTCACTTGAAAATTTTCCATTAAAATTTACCATAAACGATATAAACTAGTTATTATCTGATAGACAATATAGTCTACTGGGGATTAACGGAGAGACATGCATCAAATTATTGGTTTTTATTATTCAAATATCATTGTACATAATTTCAAAGTCGAACTATTACTTTATTTTTTTTCTCATTGATTTTATTATAATTACAAATGAAACAATTTTATTGTGAATTTACAGAATATGTTTAGTCTAACCATATTTTTTTCATGGCTAAATATGAGTTAATTTATTTTTCACGATTTTTTAAACATTGGTCCAAAACCACTAAGGTCAGGTGGGGGAAGAGAAACGCAGGGATAAGAGGGCTCTACAGACCATAATCACTCATAACTCGACGAGTTATGGTCTGTGGTGCCTCTCACCCCTGCCCTGCCCCTGAATTTCTCTTCCCCGCCTGATCTGATAATTACGTTCGTAAAAAATGTGTGCGCCCTCTTAAGCGTGAATTTATAGCTCCTAGAGGAGTCACCGGCGACTGTCCTTTGTTTCAATCAAAACCGTCTAAATATCCGATTACCAAGTGTCATATAGGAAAGCTATAAACAGTAAATACAAACATTTGTATCTAGTTACTAGTTACGCTCTCACGAGGCGTGGGAACGGACCCATGTGTAACGGGTGCAGTTGGGTGGACGGACAGCCGTTGGATGGTGACTATTTCTGGCCCTTAACTGACTAAAAAGGAGGCTCATTGTTGATGCAAAATCTAAGCCCAAAGACCATTATCTTGTACGTCTTTTGAATTAGTTGTGGTGATTTATGTTTTCAGTATTACATGTTATCTTTCTCTGTCTTCTGTGTAAGAAAATGCATCACTATATTAACTTGTTCTTTTTTCATTTATTGTATAAGTCTGCCTGGTTTTTCCCTATTCTCTTTCGAATGTATTATGACAATTTAGGTACCTGTATAAATGTTTGTTTATTATTTTCATTATTATATTTGTATCGTTCCTGTCTTCTAAAATATTTGAACCTTAACCACCTTGTTACAACGTGCTATTTTCTTCATTTATTGTTTAAGACTGCCTGGAGACGTCGGTTTTTTTCTACTAATTTATATTATTAATCCTTATTATATTAATTTCTACTATATGTTTTACTACTATAGCGACAGCGCTAGAAGAATCGAATGAACTTCGAAATTACACGTAACAATGTTTAGTAATATTCGATTTTAAATAAAATAAAATAAATACCTATACCTCTTGAGAAGGAGGAAGATCGAACAAGTGGCAAGACAAGCGAGACGCTACGTCATATCGTTCGATATAGCCTCAAATACTAAACTGATAACACATCTGAAACAAACCGTCTAACAGCTGTTGAAAAGGGAAACGCATTACACGTTGATTTTGAGGTAAAACGCAGGTAAGGGTTTTATTAAACCTAAAACTATGCTAGAAGTAGATACAAAACGAGAACCATGGTTTTGGCCATGGGACGTGTGTGCTATATGAGAACATAGAAGTGATTGTATGTAACATATATGAATGTATTTTGTATAAAATCATTACTGTGTTCACAGGAACGTTATATTAGAATTTGATTAAATTATGTTATTATTTGAGCTAGCCTACCTCAACCGTGCACCAGTAAGCACGAACTACCGTTGGCCTGCGCGCGCGCTGCCACCTTTATAGAGCACTAAACCAATAAAGATGCGCAGGCGGCGATACGCGAAACTAAAGATTGCACATTAGTTTCTTTTGTAACAATAATAGTAAAGATTTTGTAAATGTAGAGGGCGCTATGGACTTGCAGAGGCAATCAAATCAAAAATTGGAAGGATTTGAAGAGGTGGAGAGAAGTCGTTCGCACAAAAAGCAAAGTGTGATGCGGGGCATAAAATGACACCTCTTCGGGGGATTTAGTAAGAGGTGACTAATGAAAAGGTAACCTTTAATGGGCGCTCCACACTCTCAAGAGAATCTCGCGAGAACGTCGCGAGAACGCGAGAAACGTGAATGTGGATTCGATTTCAA
>BHDV01049673.1:64214-132946 GCA_005406045.1 Adoxophyes honmai | reverse complement strand
GAAAATACCGGATTACCGGTATTGCTCTGAAGTCAATACCGAAAATACCGGTTTTTCTTAAATGATTCGGTATTGCGACCCCTACGCACCACCAGCAACACCGATCGTGTGTTCCAAATTCGAAATAACACGTTTTCTTCCTTGAATCATAATCTTTTACTAAACGTTTGTTTGCATGTTATTTTAATACCGATACTTATCAATCCCATAATGTTAATATTATAATGATGATTTTTGATGTCGAAAATGCTTTTTAGGGTAGGGAAGAATTCCCAGGTGATTAAGTTACGGAATACGGACGACACAATGTTCAATTACGAGATGATCCGTAAAATAAAGACTTAAAACGCGTTAGAAATTTTCCAACCAATTTACCTAAAACAACACGCTGACAGATTCGTAAACGAAATCGTCATCAGAAGAACTAATGACACGAAATCGAGCCTCATTATGAAAATAAACATTGCTATTGTTGGACTAGGGTTCGTTAGTTCGCTGGGTCCGGTTACTAAAGGTTGACGGACGGTTTAATTAGTTGCTTCTTGCGTGGTGGCGCAAGTTGCTTCGAAGAGCGGGTCAAAAAAAAAGATAAAATGGTACGTTTACACGCTTCCCGAGACTTGACAAACGTCCACAAGCTCCAAGCCTTTACGAACGATCTTATCATACAAAAGTTCTTGCAAGCCACGCCAAACAGCCTGTTTACACGCTTGCGTTTGTGGATGCTTGTGTAGACTTGCCAAGCGTGTAAACGTAGCATAAAACAGTTGGTATAAATAGAGATGTAGTTTATTTGAAGTATTTAATTTATCACTAAGTAGCTAGGTCTAAGGGACTTAGGTAACTTTTTTACATGATAATTGACGCATCTAACAACTGTAACAAGTGACACGAACAAAACTATTGGTAAAAACCGGAGCAACTCGGACTTCGCGATTGTTTTCTATCGAGCCGATTTTATTATGTTTTGAAAACTACTAAACAAGCTGATTCCCTGAACTAAGTCCAAGATATGTGATCGTCTTTAGAAATATCATGTTGAAGTCAAGGGCTGGATGTCGAACATTGGGACGTTTGTTGCAAATACATTCTTCGCGCTTTCTCAAATTTGAGAGACCATATTTAACCGGTCTTTCCACGCAGTCTTAGCTAGCAGAAATTACTCAAAAAGGTAGTGTCTGTTCATTTCCTATCTATCTACATATTAATTTATAAGTATTAGTTTACTTGTTAAAAGAAAGGACGTTCGATCATGTCCGCTTAGCTCTTTTAAATTGGACGCTAACGCTTGACATTTATCTTTGACAGACGGGCAAATGTCAAGAATTGGTTAATATCTAGTTAGATTCTATTGCCCTGTCGTCATTAAGTGAGTAATTGTTTTACAACAAACAATTGGACGACTGTTTGAACTTTACAATGGCGCTTTCGTTATATCATTGAGAGACTTATTTTGATCAATGACTGGCATGATATGCTGTTTCTCCTTGCCGTTTCTTTTGTATCGCAAAATTTCGCTTCCACATGTAAAGTATCCTGCCAAAAACCTCACATTAACTGTACGTTAATTTAAAACCAACTTTTTTTTTACATCTGAACGTAAACAAACAGCAAGGTGTGATTTTTCGCAACCTCTATCAAAAACCAACAGCTTATTACCGTACGACAATGGTCACGTACATTTCTCGAGAGACAGTTATAATATTTGCAACACAACAAACGAAGTATTTCATAATAAGCATGTTATACAATCCGAGAGTGACGGTAATGTCCCAAATTTTCATAACAAAGCTTCGAAAAACAAACAAAACGAGATCGCGGAGGAAACAAAAGAGAGCGCAGTTTTGAAAGCGAATAAGGAATTTAATGAGAAAGAATTAGTAGAAACAATAGGAAGAGAATCTGAAAGGAACAATATCTTAACAAGGCTAGTGCTTACGCCTACGTTTGGTAGAGTGTCTAAATAAATAACCTTACTTGGGTTAATTTTGTGTAATGCATCCCACGAGCTCATTTGCGTTGAGTTTACTGTCTCTGATGATTGATCAATCACTCGTTAAGGAACAGCAATTAATAGGATAAGGAAACGAGATAAGAAACAGGCTAATAGAAAGTTGATTGGAAAATAAAATAAATTTGTTCTTTTCATCGATAACGCGTACCGAGATGATTTAAAGCCAATGGCTCAAAAGCTACTCATTATTTATCACTAATGTCAACGTTAAATGAAAGGAAACTATCTTTTACCGGGACATTATAAGGCAATGATCCGTCATGGCAGGTGACTTTGTTACTATAGTGACATCGACTGTTACCAGAATTTCGGGAGATTGATTTCACAGACAGTGAAACAAAATTATTATATAATTTGTTTTTTTTTTAATTCTAGGTTTTAAAAACATCACTCAATAATTAAACCACCGAGAAAGTCACGCGTAGTGAAATATAACGGATACACTAACGTCTTTTATGAAGATTATCTCGATCCGTTTGTTCAATCTGTGACCCATTACCGGGAGCAACATGGCGGCAAGGGTTAGACGTTTAGGTGAGGTGTTCGTCTTTGTCCCGAGATATCTTGAAGTAATCTCAATAAAAATATGTAAGTGTATCAGTATTATATCACAACTCGAAAGTAATTTCAATCCGCATTGCCACAAAATTACTATCTTCTACACGCAGTGTTGATTCATCAGTTACAAAAATGAATTCTATGGTTATTTTCTTCACTCTTGAATGGATAAATTAAAATCAAAACTATTCTCCCCCTCTGAAAAGTATTTAAAGGATGTATAACTTTATTCATCCCAAGAAGGCATATTCTAAGAGATTTCTACACTCAAGAATCCCACTATAGATCATGATGAGTAAAAGGACTTGGTGATTTCCCAACCGAAAGCTTATCCCGTTTGTTCGTGCTATGCCCACGCGCATGTAATGAGCCATTGAATGAAGAGCCTTCTAATTAGCTCCATCTCGAGTATGAGAGCCTGGTCCATTCAAACGCTATCCGATAAAGATAATTGGCATAACATGCGAGACAATCCGCGCATTGTATGGAGAATGGGGGTAAATTGTTAGTCCGTGGCGTACCTGAGGGAGGGGACCATAGGTAGTTTCTGTTTGATATGGGAGGTATACAATAAATGTCAGACGCAAAGTCTCAATCGGCAACGCTATTGTCTATCTCACCAAAAATCTACATCGTTTCTAATTTGACAGTTTCAGTGTCAGTTCCCTTTAAAATATTTCAATTTCAAATCAACTTTTGATTTCAACTGTCAAACTAAAAAACGATGTAGATATTTGGTGCATTAGACAATAGCGCTGCGAAACTTGGTGTTTCATTTACGTGTCCACAAATAACACAACAGTACAACAGGGACGGAGGAAAAACGAGTCAGTTGGCTTTTAACCCACAAGTAAAAGTGGCTATAATTTTATTTGCTCAGGATCTATGTAATTATTGTAATCGTTAATAATCAGCGTAATAGCTATAATTTCTTATGGGAAAATTGGTTATGCTGCTGTAAGATTTTATTTTGCTTCATACTCGAATGGCTAGAATTATAGAAGTTATGACTATGATAATTGTTGGTTAAACTAGAAAAGCTTCATTTACACTTCGGCGTCATATTATGATCACCGTTTCGTAGGCAACAAGTCGATACAGTCTTACCAGAAGACTACACACCGTCATGAAAGCAAAAAGGTACCGCAGTGTAAATTTCAGTAATCCAACACAACTATCACTTGAACGGATCAGTAGAAATTGCGTGCTCACACTGTCAGATGAATAGGCGATATTATTTGTCTTGGCTCGCAAATTGTATGCCCGGCGCCATCGATAAAGGGCTTTCGAAGCCTTTTATGAGCCATAGAATGGATTAAGAACATTCATTTCACAAAGCCAGCATTGACAGGTCCGTTGGCAGCCCAGATACTGCCCAGATTCCTGTTTGTGATAAACCATTAAACATACTAAGCCAGGGGCAGCTAGAACCTCATTGTTCGAAACCCATAGAATGGCAGCATTCAGGCCAAACGCGTTATTGATGGCATGCTCTATAAAATATTTCGCATTCCACCAACGAACGACCCATTGTTGCCAATCGGCATAAATACGTTTATGATCATTTTGATGACAAATATTGCAAAACTTTATGGTATTACCCATTTTATTTGTAATAATAGGGAAACTAAAGCAGCAGGAAAAGCGAAACAAAATCAGGTTAGGTATGTTATTATTGTGAAATTAAGTTTCAGAGCGGTATGCAACGAGTAATAAAATATCTCGAGATCGACGCAGCGGACACTCGACTGGTCATACCCATAACTCCGTAACCGGCAATTTCATGGAGAATTTCCAAGTGTTTTCACTCAAATCGCTAACAAAATAATGAGTGAGCAACTCAACCCTCACACTTTATCGCAGCTCTCTCCGGCATTACGGCCGCTTTTATTAAATCTAGACTCATATTATTGTGTATTGCTCGCGGCAGCTAGAAATGACCCGTAATCGAGCGGGATGGCATGATTGGAGGTACGTGGTGACAGAACGTGATGGAAGTGACGCGATTTAACCAATTTGCGTCGAAATTGTCGCTGCGATCGAGAAATCGACAAATGCGACAAACCGAGAAAGAATTAAATTGATACAGGTAACAGCTCGTGAAAGGAAACAATAAGATTCCAAAGAGTGTTGGGTTCAGGAAGTGAGTTTGCAGCGTCACCCGGCTGCTACCGCAAACGCTTTTTACTTTCGAACCTTTTTACGAGGCATTTAACAAAAGACTCGTCGAGAACAATTCATTACGTTCCCGTGGTACTACAGCTTCAATTAACTCCAACAGGAAGCTCCAATAGACTTCACCATTAAATTAAAGCAAGAGGAAATTATTAAGTTGTCGTTGCTCCTGTTAGAAGCATCGACAAGATGGATTTATCGACGCTCACGCGGCGGTTTGGTTCAAAAATAGATGTTTGACATCTATTCTGGGAAAAAATGGGGTTTCGTTTCGATAATGACGAAGTAATTTTGATAGCTGTTGGGAAAACGGTGGGCGGTGACTATTTTGTGTTAGCAACATCTCATTTGTTTTTTATTTCAGCAGCGCTTTACGATTGGATGGTGTGATCACCTTATATTAGCAGAACGGCTAAAGTTAAGCTCATTTAATATTTCGACTATTCGGTCGTTTTAGGATGCGATTCTCCAATAACCGATCATTGTTCTCCAGATAACCCACTCAATGGGATATTCCTCTTCAATTGGTTTTAGTTTATTACCACAACAAAGCATGTGAGCCCTACCACTATCTTGACAACATTTGTACGGAGATTAATCTGCATTCGGCCTCCTTTGCCCAATGAAAATAGAACACCATCAACCAGCCACGCAAGATCTCCCACTTGGTGAAGAGTGCCACGCACCCAGAGCTAATCTTAACCTGGTGATGTCACACGTCAAGTCATCAAAGTCTGGTAATTAGAAAGCCCTTTCGTGCGAGTAATTTTTATTCATAACGAGATGTTCTCGTGAGCCGAAATGTTTGCCCATTAAGGGGTATCAGCATTTCACTTGACCGTGGGCATACTTGGCCTAGCTATCGCAAAAGAGTGTATCTACATACGAAACTAGCGACACTTACGCCCTTTTGCGTTTGGGGATAAGGATCAAGTAGGTTTGTAAACATGGCGTATTTGTTAGGAGGCTTGAACTATAACACAGTCTGGTAGGTATACCACGAAGTTGCCTAAGGTTGTCAAGCCATGTCAGGGTTAGTTTGGTGTGCCATCTGGACAACCTGTCACGGCATCTTATTAATATCTGTCACGAACTCCAATATAGATTTATCGCTTGACGTATGAAACCATTGTGCAAACTGCACGAATGAAATTGTGAATGAATGAATGAAATCAATCACATGGGTTCGTCTCTTTCATCATTGTTTCAACGTAAAATTATGCTAAGTGTCTATGAAAATGAAATGGTCACGGTTTTGAACATGAAACGTTTTGTGTGCTCTGCCTACCCCAATTCGGAATACAGGGGTGATGTATGTATGTAAAAGTTAGGTCAAACCGAAATGTTGATGCCTTATCGACCGAGCGTGACCTTGTAAGGTTTCACTGGTGACAGAATCGCTACTAAAATTATGTTCCCCAGACATTGACATTGAACATAGTCTTTAGGATTAAGGTTTGAAATAAAATAAGCAGCGATGAAGTAATTCAATATTGTGTGTGAAGTTCTTAATTCATACTGGCCTCACATGAGATGGACTCAGGCTAAATCCCCTTAATTGACAGGAGGCCTATATCAAGAACATTTTTAGAGTTAAAGCGTACAAATCTTCATAGCGAAGTTACATTCAAAATCTTAACATACCCTTAAGCTATACTTTGAAATCGAATGGAGCACTGTAAACTCATAATAATGGTATTGAAGAGAGTATTTATTACGTGACCAAACATTTAAAGTCTAAACTGTCAAGGGACAAAACATAAACAAATTAATACTTTTAATTTCATTGTCATTAAATAAAAGTCTCAAAATGTTAAACTTTTCTCCCAAATAAAAATGCTTCAAACAAATAACCGTCTTTGGAACTTAATGCGAATAAAATTGCAAAATTGTATGACTGTGAAACTTCTAAGTCACTGTTGTGTTTGGGAGAAGAGCGTGTGCCAAAAGCCATAATTATCTTCAAGTAGGGATGTTACTAAGAAACCGGTAACGATGGCGTTGGTCGATATTTGAAAACCTTATAATAACCTTCGTTTCACACCTTCTAAATAAGAGTTTAGATTTCTTTGGGTGGCAGAATTTAAAGGCAAATGAGTTACTAGGTTTGTTCGCTATTCGCATCAGAGATTTTGTGGTCAAGTTCAACCATTGGACCTAACATTTTGTAGGACTATACCGAAACGATAAACAATGTTTTATTAATTAGAAGCAAATCTCGTCCATCATTTTCTTCGAATTTGACCACTGCTCCCGCAAGTGTCAGTGTTAACAATAACATCACAGACCACATTATCTGTGCAATGTCGAATTAGAATAACACCTCTTAATTTCTTCTATGGATGTTGTAAGAAGCGACTAAAGAAATAATCACTTTATGTCGCCTGCGATTTACTTAGCCGCTTCTAGCTAGCAACCTCTTTCATTTGTTTTTAAACCTAAAATTATGTTAGAAGTGACTATAAGAAACGTGGACTAGTCCTGTTTTTTCTTCTGTCATGGTTCTTCTTTGTAAAATTTTGTACGCTTGAGGAATAAAGGCAATGTAAAAAACATCGATGTTTTTGTAGCAGAACATCACTTTTACTCAGCTCTCACGCAACGAAAAGGTAAAAAATCAACGCACTGCGATCTTGACCCGTTATTTGCTAGTCTTGTACGCTTTGTGAAATCGTAGACTAAATCCAGAGAGTTAAATGGTTTGTATGATTGATAACTTAAATGTTAGAATCGGGTTTTAATTATCAGTTGTTTAATTTAATTGCTATGCTATTGTTAAAACAGAACGATTGCAGGTTTGTGTAGTGCAAGTATTAGTTAGCGTCAAGATGACATTGAAATATTAATGGAAATGAATATACCTATTATACTTTGGACTTGCAAAAAAACTGTCTATATTCATGAGAAATCAAGAATAAAATACTTAAGTAAGTAATGGTGTGTACGTGAAGTTTTAAGGATACTTCTAAAAAAAAACGGTGTAAATAAAAACGATAACACGAGGCACTTGTATTAGAGAACTCTTTTTTACATTGAGATTTGCTCGACATGTTTCGGGCCGATGCGTGACACATCATCACGAGCAATGTGCCACAGCGTCTGCGGGTAAACGCGCACTCCCGATGATGGGTCACGAATTGTCCTAATCACTCACTATGAGAGAGTCATACGGTAGTTTTTATGTTTAAAATATTCACATTATAAGCATATGAAATGTAACTAAGAACTAGAATGGTACTCCTTATTTTTAACTTGCATTAGGTAGATCGTATAGTACCTACAGTTTTGTCTCTGTAGCGTTTCAGGTCTTCTGCCTACCCCATTAGGGAATACAGGCATGATGTATGTATAATTATGTATTAGGCCGGCCACATACATACGGAATTCCGTTTCGGAATCTCGATTCGGAATCTCGAATTGGACTGTCCGAATCCGAACGCACTAAATCCATACGACATCTATGGACCACCGAACGGAAAGCTTCTGTCTGTATGTGGCTGGTCCATAGGTTTGTATGGACTGACTGCGTTCGATTTTCCGATTCGAGATTTCGAAACGGAATTTTTCCGAATGTATGTGGCCGGCCTTAGATCGTGACTTTTCAACGTAACTTGAACCATTAACAGGCAGTTTGTTTACCGGCGGCATAAACCACATGGCGAGGTTTGCAGCGATAAGATTAGGGTTTGTGGAGCACCGGCAGTGTTGGCCGATCAGATAATGATGGATTGATGATTACAATAGGGCATGTGTACACATTTTGAAAAAACGTTCAAAGTAAATTCAGTGTTAAAGAGTCAATTAAGTTACTTAAAAAATTAAATTAGGGTACGAAATATGAAGTTCTGATTTTGTCTATTAAACTTTTCGTGTGTCTGTCCATTTGAGAATACAGGTGTGGTGTTTTTTTTTTTTTTTATTAAACAAATTTTTCATCTACGGACTCGTGGTCCGTACCTTGATGATTTTAGGATATTTTTTTTTATTTTAGCTTAACTGTGCGCTCCGCGTAAGACACAACAGTTTTACAATATTGTGCTCTTAAAATTAATTACAACTAGTTTTTTTTTCCTTTTTTTTCTTTTCCCTTCCCTCTCCCTTTCCTTTCTTTTCCTTTCTCATTCTTTCCTTCTATTCTTTTTTTTTTTTTATGATGGTGTTTTATGACAGGTGTGGTATTTATGACGATTATGTGAAAATATAAAAATTAGGAACTTCCAAAAGATCGTGACGTCATCTTACTAATTTTACTTGAGCTAAGTATTAGCAGTATGATTTTGATTATGTCACACCCGTTTTGGCAGCTGATTTTCTCGTAATATTTTCAAAAAATAAATAAATTTGGTATTATTTTCATGGTTAAGTCCTCATATAAAAAGGGTTTTGAGTAAAAAGTATGACACTTAATTAAACATGCATTCTTCCTATTGATCGCTCACTTTATGCTCCTCACTATACTCATGCAAAAATATTTGCTAATAATGCGTATGCGTCTGTTTTGAATGAGGTCAAAAATCCTTAGAGCCATCAAGCAAGCAATCGTAACGTTTAAAAAAAAGCTGCCTCAGCTATTCCAGTCTCTCGCAGGTGCGTCGAGCCGTCTCCCACGCTACGAGAGACTGGAATAGCTGAGGCAGCACCCCTGGCAACGATGGCGTTTCCCGTGTGGCGGAGGTGAAGACGTCTGCTGGGCCGCTGAGGAGGGCATTCTCCAAGCTCTGCCCACTGCCGCTGCAGACTGACACCAACCCTATGTGATGTCTGATGTCACACAACCACATTTTGGGACCCAGGTGTTCCGCCCGGGGCATGTTGGCGCCCTCTGACGGCAGCCGGCGACAACAGCGATCTTGCGCACAAAACGTCGACCGGCTGCCGTCAGAGGGCGCCAACAATAATTTTCCCAAGACTTGGGTACTAAAAGGGCACAGGTAACATAACACAACATGGTTTATAGTTTACAACACACAAACAGAGAAGAATAAAACACAATGGCAAAGCTACATCGAATCAGGCCGGAGTATGAATTTCATTGTTAGCAACACAAGCCTACCGCCGTCAGGTCAGTGTCAACTTTCAAATCAACTTTCGATAATTGCCATAATTCGTAAAGCCCTGCGCGGAATGCGAAATACGAGAACGAATGGAACACCTAGCATTGTTATTTCATTCAGTAATAACCAAAGAACAGTGTGCATTGGTTTTTAGTATAACACCTCTCCATTTCTTCCGTGGAGGTCGTAAGAGGCGATTAAGGACATATTATTATATTTTAGGCGACAGGCTAGCAACATGTCACTATTGTGCCTGCTACCTTAAAACCTGAAAAATATATGCTCGAAGTGCCCACAAAACTTGCAATAGTCATCGTTTCGTCTATGTAGCGTTTTGTGTGCTCTGCCTACCCCATTTGAGAATACAGGCGTGATTACATGTATGTATGTATGTACGTATAACCGAAGAAATGAAGCTAATGACATGGATACCGCTTCCCTAAATTTGAACGCTGGAATGTTCCTTGTGATATCATCTAAAATAGCCTGGCCACCTAACCTCAAACATATTTTTCCGTACCAGACGTAACACACCTGTTACTTTGGACTTTTGCACACTTGCCTATGGAGAACCATGTAAAACAACACTCCAGAAGTTTTGCTCCACATCTCACTAAACTACATCGTTACTGCCTTTTGCGGTATGATTTTAATAATTGCTTGCGTTGTTAGAGAATTGTTTATATTCAGATTCACTCTTTTTTTTTCTTCCAAGATGTTCATCCGATGTTGGACGTTTAAGTCTATAACATACTCGTAAGTATTTATACTTTATACAATTGATCATCAGTACTCTTTAACAGTACCTGACAGGGTGGCAAGAACTCATCTTAGAACATGAATGGCTGTATCGAAAAAGCATCGTAAAATAGAAATGGAGATTCCAAGTACCGTATGAGTAATTTTTTCTGAAACATCGTAAATTAAAATCACTATCTTAGAAAATAAAAAAAAACCTGAAACAGACTTAGTCTTATTTACCTTTAGATCAACTTATGCTAAGATAACCCAAGAAAGCATTTGGCATTCTCTAAACCCAGTGTTACCAATTAGGAGCAGAGAAGAGTTCGTGATATTTTTTACAAACGAATTTGCCAACAGATTGTGCGGCACAAAAAGTGACCTGGCCCGGATGGCAACGGACTGCAACGAGTAACGGTGGTTAGATTATGCTTTCGTCCATTGTTGTACGGTCTGCGGATGAACTGGTGATGTGCTAGCCTAATAACGCGATCGTGAGCTTCGTGTGTATACTCTCTACCATGCCACTGGTCTATGGCTGTCTTAGTACCTGTTCATCATTTATTTTTCTTAGTATCAAAGTAAGAGCTAGGAGCTTCGTTTGAACTATTGTTGAATCAACACTGCTCGCAAAGGGAAAATTATTGTTAAAAAAATACGAATATCGTTTAAGCGTAAGTGATCTAGAACATTACTAAACGCAATAAGCATTCCGCTTTGATCCACATAAACCAATTTCTAGAAGATGTCCGTTAAGTCGACCATTTTAAATAATAAAACTAAACGATAAATAATTAACTGCAGAGTAATAGCCATGTAACTTTAAATTGAAACGGTCAAGAAAGTGCTCTAGTAAAAGACAAGTTTATTAGTTCGATCTTTTTGTATCTTGTTACCAACCAGGTGCACGCCAACCGGACCTGGTCCAAGAAATACTACAACTTGGAGAGGCTATACACTAAAGCAAAATGTTGGTTAGTATAGACCCAGCCAATAATAAAGCCTAATAAAATAGCAAAGTCGCGTAACACCGGAAACTAGTGCTCATTTCCGGGTTATTTTTAAACCAAGGACTAGTTTCAAATTAATAGTATCCATGAGTTTACGATAGGTACGAGTACGAGTAGTATTACGATGCATAAGGGTACGTATTAGCATTACAAACACATCGATAATGGACTTCGTACTAAAGTCATTAGAACAAATTAAGCTGCTACTAATACTATTACCTATCGTATACTATCTACATACTATTTACATTATACAAAAGCAAATCAAAGAGATAGATTAAGTATATCTGAAGCTGAAGAGCATGTATGTATAAGGATATTGATGAATGTGAATGATTCTGCCTACTTTTGTGAGTACGATACATTGCGATACCTATTTGTAAAGCATATAAATATGAGCGCAGAAAACGGAGATCGATTTTAGCTTAAATGTAATTCTCACTTTTCACGCCAAACCCAACTGGGTGAACTCGCAGCAAGCTATCACTTTCAATCGGAACTGGCCAAACAGAAATTAGTCAATTCTAGAAAAACAAAACAAAAGCGCCATGTCGTCGGAAAACGGTGCGCACAACAAATTGCAATTAAACAGCGGAACTGGGGCGTGAAGAGAGCGTTGCGGCAACCGGACGCCGAAACCTGCGCCCGCGCCACCCGTGAAAACACGGACGAAGGACCGAATGAACTTGATGAAAAGGCTGATGATGATTAATGGTCCAACGAGAATCGCTTAGAAGAAACCAAAAGTAATCAAAAGGAAAAAGAAATTGAAAGAGATGAGAAAGTAATAAAGACGCAGTCGTTGCATGATATAATTTTAAAGAAATGGTGAGAGCCACTGTTTCAGTAATGCACACGTTGACGAATGTTCCTGAGAGATTTATAATATAAGCAATTAAAGCGATGCGAAGGATATTAATGATCACACGAACAGTGTATTCATAACATACTTGCGTAGCGTACTTGTTCAATTTTTAGTAATTGGACTTTCAAAGTAATTGGCTACTTGTATAACCAGATGGGCAATCTTTAAAAACCAGCCGCCAAAACAGTTATTGCGATTGAAATGGTTAGTGGCAATAGAACGTTGTACGCAGCCGTATCTTTTTTCTAAATCACAGTCGTAAAATGCATGAGGTCACTAGGTTAGTAAGGCAGCAATCGCAGTCTGTTCATTGTAAATCGAATAGTAAACCAGTCAATAATCAATTTTATAACGAACAATATTTAGTATGCGCAATCGTTCAAAATCTCAAGGGCCATTCGTTGAGGCATAACCGTACCAACCCACGATATTTCGGTGAGCGTAGAATCGAAAACGTTTAAAATTTCTTTTTTAATTACGCTCTCCAAATTTTACTGTCTAAATACTTTGGTCTACTTAGCTTCTTTCTCCTCATTCGATACGATGGATGATTTCGTAAATTATTCTAACGATCCCCGATTGCTGACGACAACCCTCAAAGCGGAACCAATTTTTGGGATCCAATTAAGTCCGGAGCAGTCATTTATTCTTTATGCATGTACTAGTCGAATCGCGCACGCAACAACTTTACTTACGAGGTAAAATATTTGTTTGACTCAGTTTTCCGTAACATTGTGTAAACTTTAACGTACTCACCTATTTGCTTGTATCATCTTGTGGAACGTCGAATTCTCAAGACAGAACTGTGATGCTCCAGCGGTCCCCGATGCGAGTGAGTTTTGTAGAAATCCAAAACTATTCTTGTATTGTATAACAATATTTTTAAAAAGAATAATTGAAGTTTCTAATTTTGTACTTCGTTTTGTTTAAGAGCACTTTTTATCACTGATTTTGTTATTCGTTTGTTCGACTAAAATTTATGGAATGTTACTTGTGTCCTTTTGGAATAGCGCATCTACGTGATGTCATAAATTGAATTATAGAAACCAAGCAAGCATTAAATTTGTGTACCGGACAGTGCAACAATACATTGAATGGTCAATAAATTGTTAGAAAGGAAAATCGTTTCTAATAGCGTTTAGGATTATCGAGCTATAAATATAAACTTTTTTTAGGCAGTAGGTAAAAACACTTTGTGTTGATAGCGGCTTTCATTCCAGGCTTTTTTTACAAATTTAAAAAAAGGAGATTTTCAATTTATTATAAACTTTAATACAGTTAGTAAAGATAGTAATTGTAAAAGACAAAGAAAGGTAAAACAAAATAATGGCAACAAAAACGAAAATGTTATGAAATTTGTATAAGGACTTTCTTGACCTTCATGCAGCTGTTACAAAATAAAAACAAGTAAATGTCAATTAAAAATTAGGTATATTTAGGTACACATACGTATTGATTACGGTAATGTCTACTGACCCTTGCAAACCAGTAATTAAAAAGTTAACTAATTGAGCAGAAAATAGCCAGCCACAGCATGCTGCGAACACTAATCTGCGGTTTCGCAGGTGACTCATCAACAACTCGCGAATTATTCAATTTCTCTAATACCCTGCGCCCAGCCGACCGTTACTTCCAGACCGTATATTATCAAACTTACTGACAACTTAACGTCAGTCGCTTTACATAACAAATTATCGGTAGACGCTCCGTCTCCCGGGTTCAGTCAACCTTCATTTACTTCATGGAAACTATACATTTTAAGGCGACAAGTGTTGGAAGCCTGCCATTCTTCAGTTACGCAATCCTACGGGCATGACACTAGTTGCCAGTCGCCATGTGACTCAGAGGAAGCGCCGGATTAGAAACAGACCGACAGAAAACGTACAAAAACTTTATTACCAAAGTAAAATTGTGCAATTCGGATTGCGGATTCTAGTTAGATACCTAAATAAACGAACTCACGCTCGCTGTAAAAACTGGATGGAGTCACGTTTGTGAAGCCGAGCGTGCAACAAGTGGCGAGCGGACTCGGTAGCTACCATGAGTTTATAGTGACTACTCGCTAGTGAAGGCGTGAACGATTTGTATAGAGACTTTATAGCGTCCCTGATGATCTCTTGTGGAAGTAAATATCAGTAGTTAGTTCAACAGTAAATTATTATCCGTCGAATTTAAACGCTAGCAATAAACGTTTTGTTTTGTAGCCGTTTATTGCAGAACCACGGTAACATGAACACCATGATTCAGAAGTGACAGATGACATCGACAATTTGAATCGAAAACAATTCGCGTTTATTCGCTATCGACTGTAGTGACGTAAATGCGGTTTACGCTGGTAGTGGTTGGAGTCGGTTTAACGAGATCGTTACAGATAAAGTACGGATGACAGATGCACGGAGACCGGCGAGATTTACGGCTCACGCGCAGGCGTTGAAACAACGATACTGCCCTTAGAAGCAATTAAAGAAGCGGCTCCGTAAATTAGCGGCGCTAGACTTGCCCACGCGCAGCGCTGTTTATACGTGCAGTCAACCACATTTATTACTTCTTCTTTAGACAGTAATTTACCGCTAACAGTTAGTTCTATTTGAGCGATGTCATTTCTTTTTTCAAAGCCCGAGTCCGGATCTGCTAGATATGATAATTGCTCCGCAATCCTTTATAAGGATTCAATCGACCTCGGAACGGAAAGTCTGTCAGCGGTGCAAACGGTCAAGGCGAATCGGTCAGATTAGCGCGAGATAAAAAAGAAATATGGAAAGTGATACGACAATACGAAACAGGCTGGATAAAGTGTCGGCAACAATGACAGATAAGGAAGATTAATTTGATATCATGTGTCACCCAAGTGATACACGTTAAACAGCCCGCAAAACATATTTCCAAGCAGACACTTGACACGAAACAAAGCGTTCCTTTCGAGTGTGCATTAATGCATGTACCTACATCGCCACATGTGGATACCTTAAATTTCGTTTACGAGAAAGGCACCCGCATATGCGAGTCAGGATAACCACAGGCGAAACACTCGCAAACTGGTTTGGTGCACTATTATTCTTAAGGGCTCGTGCCAATATACGGGTCGAAACGTGCTCCAGCCTCGCCGCACCGCGGTCAACAAAGCCTCAACAAAAGACAAAAACGTTAACTCAATTGCAAAATTAAATTCTAACCAAAAGGACACAAATGCAAGATGCCACAAAAATCCAGACGCCGTCAGTTTTCTCGTTGTTTTAGTTCTTCGGAGTTGTTAATCCATGCATACACTCGCACATCCATTAATGATAAGGCACTGTTTTATGATTAGTCTGTAAAGTTGTATCAAAACAGGAAATAAATTCGCGATTTGAGCGCAACAGACGGTCTGCGTAGTCGGCCGAGCGCGCGGCCGGCGTCTTGCAAACTGTTCCGATCCGTTTCAAACGCCACAGCAACGGCCACGCGGCGGCGCCCTACTATTCCGTCTCCCTCACCACCCACAACAACGCTGAGCCAGAGCGAGACGGTCACAATTCTTGCATCGCTCAAGTTTTATCGCAGGATAAACTTTTAAAGCGACGTGAATAGTAGCCGAGCATTAGTCAGAGAGGAACGGAGCACTGCGTTTTTTTGTGTATTTGGCAGGGCTTTTTCTTGTGTCGAATGGTGGTTCGGTTTTGGACATCTATTTTTGTTGTGAACCGAACACGGCCAGGCGGAACAGGGACTCGCACAAGTTCGTTATAGGAAGTGCTCTGTGACCGATCATTCTTAGAATCGGTTATAATTAGCTGGAGACTAGTGAGAAGAGAGAAGGCAGCAATAATAAAATTCTGTCCTGCTCAAGGTCATCAAACAAAAACAACCAATTTATCAATAAAGTTCCTTCCAGCCAAGATAAACTTTAACAAAGGAGAGATAATACGGTTTCTTTTATTTGGGATTTGGAGAACCTAATCACAATAGCTATCTTCATTGCCATATTATGTGTGATGACTAGATCTAATGAGACTCCTATGGAACTGGCTAGGCTGCCCTTATTACCGGGCAACATTTATTAGGAATGAGTTATCTATCTTATTTCGATTTCTGCTAATGTCATGTCATATAATTACGAATAGATCAAGTTTGAATGCATTAGAAATAAATCTATCTTAATAAAATAAAAAGTATGTAGTTGAAACTCAACACCATAACCACTTTTACACCTAGAAATACCAGCAGTTTAAAGACGTCAAAATAATTTGCATGAGAAAAAAAGTGTGCCACATTGCAGCACATAATTCTAAGTGCTTATAGCACTTACATCACACTTGTGGCTAAATGACATGAAAACATTTCACTTGCTACCATTTTGTCCGAAGCTGGCGTCGGTTAACATCACAACTACTTAATATAAAAAATTGGTCCGAGCATTTAGAACCTAATACGAATGGTGATAGAACACACTCGCGCTGTCAACACATGTAACAATACTAGAAAAAGAAACAAGAATAGCTTCTAAGGAAGTGCTGCAATCGACCGAATCGAACATTCGAAGCGGTTCCAAAACAAGACAAAAAGACAAGGCAAATCAAAAAACGGAAAAAGGTCATTTGAATTCATGTAGCATTGCGCAAGCGCCACCGAATCGCGAGTGAACACTTAGCAAACAATGAAAGCGTCAAATCATTTGTACGGAATAAAATATTACATAAGAAAATTCTTATTTTCACCAGCATCGAACGAAGAAATGTTGCGTGGAGTTGCTGAGAAAGAACAGCGACAGTCAAGAAATTAGTAATTGGTCATCGGATGTTCACTTTCTCCGCTCTATTCTGAATGAATATGGGAAGTCGGCCCGCGACAAATGTGACGTCTATTGTAATAGCATTATGTATTACGCGCATTATTGCTTACGTAATCGCGAAACTGTTTACTTAGTCTAGACTAACAACGTTTCAGTCATGCGACAAAGGAATAAATTAGGTAAGTTTCTTCACAATACATATTTCTAAATAGGAAACGAGAGACGCTAGTTGCTTGTAAACTTGTTCATCATCTGGGCAAGTCTAACGAGTTCCGAAACTAGATTAAGGCTAGATTAAGTTTACAAATAAGGTTAGTAATTTCATGTTAGTCTTGGTAGCAATGAACAAAGTTAATTAAGTTAGTGAGCTACGTGAAGTCAATACCCGAGGTGTAAATACACGTATGTATAGCTCTTTAAGAGACTAAAATGGGTACAACCGTCTCAATAGAAAAGATTGATGTTCAGACGAATCTGGATCGACACTGACAATGGTCGTACTGATTTACGAAATAGTTGCTCACTTTCACTCTGCCCTTCTCAAGCATCGCCATTAGGGACTTTTCTATTTTCGATGTAGATGCAGTGGGATTACATTAAGAGGCACTGATTGCGGTGCGAGATCCAAATCAAAGTAATAGGCTTAAAGATACACATGACAAGATAATGTTTAGATATTTGTCAATGGATAGAAATGCGTATTCAGCACAATGGAAGAAAGGTTGCATTCCTAACGGATTATGCAAGTTACGAAACGATGCTAACAAGTGGATCTCGAACTGATTTTTCAAAGGAATCGACATGGATATGTCAATTGTGAATTTGCTTAGATTCTTTCGATACAGAAGCTATCGAATACAAATATGTATTTCAAATTGGAGCGTCACGTTTCGATCAGCTTCTCGGAGACGTGTGATGTTTCGTCACGTCCCTCTTTACCAAATAATGGGTCCGGTAAAAACTCAACAATGGATCTATCTATACGAGCTGAGATGAAGCCTTTTGTGAGAGCTACTGCGCTTGCGCCACTGCCAAAGGAAAGGGTATAATTGTTTTTTAATGGAAAAACGGCTGGTCCCTCGCGTTGAGTAACATAAGTTCCGTCTTGAACCGAAAGTGATAGGATTTTTTTACATAACCCACGTGTGGAAGTACACGCTTGAGTGAAAAGGGCTATAATCTTCATTCGGTTCGGAAATTGATTGACATTGTCCACTGTCATGACATTGTCGACCACTTTTGAACAGTTTACGTGAGTTTTTTCTCTTTAACGTAAAAAAAAACAAAGACGTATCCGTGAAGGGATGTTTACAGTCAGCCTAATGAAAGGTCGAGAGGAGCAATCGATGCATATAATATAACCTTAGCTTGAGTTAAACTTTACCACAAACAATCCTGACCCGTGTGGTGTCGGGTCTAGAATAGCACCTCTCCATTTCTTCCGTGGATGTCGTAAGAGGCGACTAAGGAAATGGGTTTAGGTATTCTTTAGGCGACAGGCTAGCAACCTGTCACTATTATACTACCTCTTACATCTGTTTTCAAACCCAAAATGATGCTAGAAGTGGCTGCGAAGCGTGAAATAGTCATAATCTTGGTTATGTCTATTTCACATTTCGTGCGCTCTGCCTACCCCATTTGGGGTTATAGGCGTGATTATATGTATGTATGTATGTATGTATCCTGACACTTGACAGGAATACGCAGCTAGAAAGGTCATCCTAAATACTGCCACAAAGCAACGACAAATGAGGCATGCAACAAAGAGCATAGTTACTCAGCCGCACAAGGGCAACGCTTGCTCACAAGCTACCATATACGAGACTAGAGTCCGCAGACACGCTCCGGATACTAAAGATGTGAAGTAAACTAGCCTACATGCTGGAGCATGTCGTAGTGTGGGACGTGGGAATACCGGAACAAACAACCCTCGCCCTAGAAGGAAGCACTGATTATTCGAGCGTTTTAACCACCTCATTGTTGTTTACTCGAAGTGTACTAGCGACAGGAGCTCTAAGAAATAGTCGGAAATGACATAAAAATCAGAACCCAATTCGTAAAAAAGAGACCTGAAGCGTTGGGTTCGAATTTCAAATGGATTTCAAGAGAATAGATAAATTCCAATTAAATATAGCGGGTCCCGGTATTCGATCTATGGACGGTTTGGGTTACTGCAGACAAGAAACTGTATGGGAATGGAAATGACAGACAATGACATCCTGAGATAGATTGAATGTAGGGAGCTGTCTTTAAAATATAATAACCAGTTTTAAAGAAACATACAGATCTCTATTACGTCATTTGAGTCCAAATAATTTCGTCACCTTTCGAAAACATTGGTTTGAATGATAAGTGCCAGTACAAGCTAGTCTGAAAACTGATAAGGGTACACAATCTGTCGATAAAATCTGATGCTGCAAGAAATATGGCTTTTGCATCATGTTTCTAATCACGAGCGCTAATTCAGAAGTCCATTAGGGGTTATGAAGGGGTCGTAAATCTGCATTAACCCTTAAACAACAGGCGATATATCAAAGAGTCACTATCCTTCCTTAAGCGGCGGAATGGACGTTATCTCTTCATTTATATCGAGTTACAATTACTCTCCGCTTCCCGGTCCGAACGCGTTGCGTAGGCGCGTTTCCGTATTATGGCAGATAGATATTGGATGTGCCAAACGAATAACAGATTGGGTGTGGAGATAGCGGGTTTAATCTCTGGGTTACAATCTTGCTATACCAAGGAACCATAACCGCAAGAAGTTCGGATCCTTGTAATTTTTATACCTCCCCGAATTTGAATCGACTAACTTTTGATTGACCTCTTAATCAGTATGACCATGTATGCAAGTTGCTTTACCACAACTAGATTTACGAGCTAACCTTATTTACTGTGGCAGATTTAGATTATGCAAAAATTGCACACAGTTAGTTTTTTAAGGAAGCACTTTGCTGAAATTTCTGAAAGTATCCTTACTATCCTTACTAATATTATAAGTCAGAAAGTGAGTTTGTTTGTTAGTTTGTTCCGTTTTCACGCCGTAACTACTGAACCGATTGCTTTGAAATTTTGCAGACGTAAAGATAGAAGTCCGGATTAAATAATAGGCTACTTTTTATCCCGGAAAAAATTGATGTTCCCGAGGGAAAACAAAAATATAGTTTGCTTGATAGATCGATATCGATCGATGATAGATCGATATCAATCGATGACCGATCGATAGATCATAGATCGATGGCGCTGTGTGTCGTTTGAAACGAGAAGTTTTCTTATAGTTGTGCTTTATACCGCAATATAACCGAGTTCCACGCGGGCGAAACCGCGGGCGGAAAGCTAGTCTTTCATAAACGACACAAACATCTACGACTGTGCTTGGAACAAAAGTGTTAGATATTCATTAGTGTCCGCAACTGTCTAAGTGTAGGTAAATTTAGCGGTGAGGTGAGCTAGATTCCTCACTGTAAATATTTTGACAGCTCGTATCGTTTTCGGAGCAATGGCTTCGGACACACACGAGTGACGTCAATCAAAACTGTAAAAGCTAGTAATCAGAAGAGTAATTTGCTAATAAAAAAATGCAAACAAGTTTGCGGTTCATCAAAGCACCGATATTTTATTTTAATGATTACTCAATGAAAGACTTGTGTCAAAATTACAGAAAGATTCTTCGAATCCAGTTTCTTATTGGACGAGTTCTAGTTTGTCCCGACTGAATAATGTTGACTTTGGGCACACGCCAATACTTATAGACAGTTGCGTAAAGGAAATTGGTCATCACTCGGTCGACCGACATTTCCGAAAGTACCGTTACGAAATTTGCCTTCATTTGAAACATTTTACGTTTACACCTTTACAACCTTTAATTCAAATATCGCATAATGAATTGCGGACATAAATCAGATATTAAGATTCCATTAAGTTCTTGCATTCGCTATCTAAAACACCAAACATAGTCATAGTCGTAACTAATGTAAAACATAGTTAAAGAGAAACTTTATCGTTAAATATTGCTTAAGTTAAGGGAGTCGGAAGGTGCATCTCTGTTGCAACGCACCCACACTCTCCCACGTACAAGTTTCCTAATTATTGACGATATATAGGTGCTATTACTTGCATTAACTCTCGGAATAATATTAGATCCGCTTGCTCCATCATTGTTATTAGGTGTAGATTTGTATGCAGCGATAGGTTCACGATTTCTCGATGCCAAGTGCCTTGGGGTTTATCGATGGGTTAAATCTAAACCACTGCTGAAAATATTTCGAAGCCAAAAGGGCAAACAGATCAAGCTTGAATTTAGCTTGAACGAGAACCAGAAAGGGATTATGAAGCGATAAACAATATTGATGGATAAAACCCAGGCAGAAATATAGGTGCAAGTGCTATCAAGATTTTCTCAACCTCTGCGTCAAATCTTGGACATTTAGTTTGACGTAACAGTTCCATAGTTTCCATAGACCGCTAATGGCCGTGGCCAGCGCCCTGGGGCTCTCTGCAACTCGTGTGAAGCCACCCGTGAGGTTTCCAGCTGTGGGTGTGCTGTAACGTTGCGACAGGTGCACTTACTAAACTATATAATTGTGCCATAAAATTTTTGAAATTGAAGGCTACAGTTATGGACGAAGCGCGGAGCGGGAGTTGTTCATTTCATTGTTTTTTATTGCTTCGCGCACGCATATAGTGGCTACTGGTAATTTCGTAGCCGACCGCACACAGCAGCAGACGTGTCTTCTACAACACCACTACGTTTACACGATAACGCGCTAGACGAGACGCGTGACTAGACTATAACTGTCACTGTCTAACCGGACATGATGACAGGTGACAGGCGATTCGAGCCACGCGCGTTGACGGGCTAAGCCGGCTGGTATTTATGCATATCAATGACATAACATTCACAAGATGCTAGCAACACATTGTCGACCACAAATCAGTACCACTACCAGAGTTTGTAGTAGCCGTCTTGCAAGCAGTTAAAATTGTGCTTACAAATCATTCACGCGGTCACTAAACTCATGCTAATGACAAGTTTTTTTTTTTTTCAAAATTGAAGAATTCGGGTAAATCAATCGATTGGCCCAATATTCGACATGATGCGACGACATGTCGTCTGATGATGCTGCGTGTCGTCGAGTGTGAAATTGTACCTTAAGAATTACATGTTTCAATTGTAACCGATATTTAGCGAAGTGTAAAAAATATTTTAAATGGGGAAAAGAAACGCGTATAACGAGCGAGGATTAAAAGAAAATAATTTAATTAATTAGTGACTGTAAGAAATACTAGCTAAAATGATGTAAGTACTAAGACAAATTCGTAAGCGCTTAATCACGATGGTGATGATATTTTACTTAAACACGGTACGTGATTTACTGGATTACCAAGTCCCGATGGATACATTTATGCAGAACGCTCTCGTAAATCTGTTAAATGAACATGACAGAAACTGTGAGAAACGTGATAACACAATTTCAAAACTGCACGCAAGACGTTAACATTTAAGACTTGTAATTTGAAGAACAAGGTTTTATACGATTTTTCATGGAAAAAGCTTTGCGCGAACTTCTCTCCACTACCTTACCTTGCCAAGTTAGATGCCGGGGACTGCAACACAACTAACACAAGGAAAGTATAGAAGCAAATGGTACCTAATTGCCATAGCCTTTATCCACTCTCGTCATTAGAGTATTAGTAAAAAAAAGTGATTAAGGGTCAAGTTTTTTCTATTCATTAATTAAACCGATAGTGCGCCATTGATCTCTAAAATCGAGACCATAAGAAGACCATCAGAAGACCCTCTTTCTGAAACTATCCACTAGTCAGTACAGGGTGTCAAAATAGACCAGTCAAAATATCTGACAATGCTCACAATGCAATCCAATGGTACAAGAAAGCGTCAACTTCCGTCAAACATTTCCCCGATTTAACGGTTTCCAGTGGATTTGTCGAAAACAAAGCTGGTTCCGATCGATTGCAGTCTGCGCCTGCGACACGGGCGGACGCGCCTGCGATCGCTCGTGACGGCGCCGGCGCAAGGGATAAGAGGGCGAGGTACAGTCAGGGAATCTGAATGTTTAGCAGGTCAGGTTGACCGCCTTCATAATTTGTTCGCATTATAGGACAAACTTCACCATGAAGTTCAATATTGAATATTTATGTCATGCAACTGGCTGGTAATAAGGCCAATTTTAGAAGCATCTCAACCTGCTAAACATCCAATTTCCCTGACTGTACAAAAGGGTAGAAGATTTAAGAAAGTATTTAGTCCGTCAGATAGATTACCAAAAAATAGTAAACATGTGGAATTCGAACCCACGTCCCTTTGGATGAGAGGCCAAAGGTCAAACCGCTACGCTACCACATTTTGCATCACAAATAGGTAAAAAATAATTTTAAACAAAAAAAAACCGACTTCAAATTAGCTATATCCTGAAAGGAAACTTCTGTTTATGTACATATTTACTAAAGATCAAGTAGGTATACGTAGCTCTCAGCAGATTCAAGGCTTCAGAAGGAATAGCTCTATCTGATTTAGAACCCTCTAAACTGTTAAGTAAACCCCACGATGAACGATCACTAGCCGAAATGCAACACTTGAGAAGCAGCAGGCTTGGCTAATTACTGAAACTATAATTTCCAGTCTGGAGGTGCATTCAGTATTGAAAAAAATATCCTTTAACTCCGAAAAATTGAGGAGTTGACCTTGCATCATCAGCTCAATCATTCTTTTTACTGCCAAGCGAAAATACTGGTGTAGCTTTGAAAAATGTACTAAAAACACTACCTGTGCCTATAAAATTTGAGGGTTGCCTTCGATTTCCCTCATATTCCATCATCAGGTCAAGATATGCTGACAATCTGACTACCTGGAAACTATACCCTTTCAGACAAAAAAAGAATTTTCCAAATCGGTCCAGGCGTCTTCGAGTAATCAGCGAATACACATAAAAATACTCTCCATTTCTTCCATGGATGTCGCAAGAGGCGACTAAGGACATAGGTTTAAGTAAATTTTAGGCGACATGCTATGAGGCTAGTAACCTGTCACTATCATGCCTGCTAACTCAAAACCTACAAAAAATGAGCTAGAAGTGGCCACGAAGCGTGACATAGACATAGTTTTGTCTATGTAGCGTTTTGTGCGCTCTGCCTACCCCATTTAAGAATACAGGCGTGATTGTATGTAGGTATGTAAGTATGTACAAATGTAAGTTCGGACTAAAATTCTCGAATGCCCATACATTTTTTTTTATTTTAAGGATAATTCAAAAACTACTAGTTAGACTTTGATGAAATTAAAATGGGACCAATGGGAAGCCATTTGCTATCGAACACAAAAAGAACCATCGAAATCGGTCCACCCGTTTAGAAGTTCTGAGGTAACATACATAAAAAAAAAAAAAAAAAAAAAAAAAAAAAAAAAATACAGCCGAATTGAATACCTCCTTTTTTGAAGTCTGTTAAAAATGGTAACAACGTACCTTCAACACTTGATACAGACGACGGCACTTGAGTAAGGCATACGAAGCTAATACATAAGAAAAGGTAATAATAAATAAAGGTAAACGAAGAAATAGTAGAAAAAAATGTAGACGAATGTTTTTGACAGCGTGAAACTCATTTATCTTGAAAAATATACGAATAATCGATTTCGGGGCGCGCGAAAGATTGGCAACAGTCGCCGCGGCTCTTGTATGAAGGGCTATGTAGAGCTTAACTCGATTTAAGACCTGAATTATCCGTATCATTTTCAAACTGACAAATATTTCCATAAATTTAATGAAACAACTCATAGATACAATAGGTGCAACAAAGTTTTCAACCTATACTGTTTACGCAAAACCGACTTCCCTACACGTCCACAGTTTGCGCCGCGTAATAACTGGCATTAGGATTATGTATCCGGCGATAAAAGCTAGCGGGTAAACACAGGTTTAACGGCCGATCCCGGATTACGTATCTACCTACTCGGGTTATTGATAACCGTCAACCGTATGCGGGTAAATTATGCGGGCCAAGTTTATCGGAGATGAAGATGATACTTTGTGCGGTTCCGCGGAGAAACACCATTCGCATTTCATCATCATCAGCATCGTCACCTTCATGTCCTTCATCATCATCAGCATCGTGATCATCATCATCGTCATCCGTCTATGTTGATCCATTGCTGGATATTGGTCTCTCTAAGTAAAGGTCAGTATTATATTTTGGCAATTAATATTCGTGACGAGTATGATTTTCGACTGATTTGGTAATTCTGAACTCGAATTTGGTGTTGTTTTGTGAATTCAAAATTTTAAGCGACTGGACCCGCACTTTGCCGTGCTAAGCCGGATTGAGCTTAAGGGGTGAAGACAAGTGGGTTGATTCCGTGATCGTGAAAGGCGACTGACATCCTAGGTCACGATGATTTATCATGATGTGGCTGATTGTCAAGTCGTTTAGATCAATGGGGACAAATGAGCTCGTTGTCGCGAAGCAAATTAGATACTTAATGGTAGGAAGGAGGTCCTAGGAAGAATAAAATTGGACACGGGTTTGAGGTACTGACATTCTTCTTCCGGATTTGGATAAAGTAATTTGGTAGTGGATTCAGTAAAACAACACTAACATTCGACAGCTTAATTTCAGTTCACGTTTTTACAAAAAAAATTTACATCAGAGTCCAGCACTGACTCCTTGATAATGGAAATTATCCCAGTATCTAGTTTACCTAAAATATTACATCAATTTCCGATCTCTGTAGGCTTAGCACAGTAACCAGTAACATCCGAGAGACGACGCACGCGCAGGATATACCTCAACTATCTGTTATTTTCTGACTTGAAGTCAGACAGTAACAGGTATAGTCTATCTCGCGCGCATCTCTACTTGCTGTGCTAAATCGGCTGGTAAGCTAAACCGTTGCTAGATTGAATATTGAGACCTGTCCTAAGGCGAAGGCTAGACGTTCAATAAATATTGTCAATCTTCAATATTTATCTCGTATGTGATGTGATACATATTGATCGTCTAGTCTTGCTATATTGATGGAAAATACACTGAATTCATGAACAGATCCATCAGTATTCTCATATCGAAGATTGACAATATTTATTGAATGTATGTATAGCCTTCGCCTAAGAGTATATCTCTTACAATGTTGATGAATTGCAAACCAGCAGTTTACATGAGATAAAAGTAACTAAGAAAGAAAGTGATTCATTGAAACATTATGGTTGCACACAGGTTGTACAATGATAATGAGTAACAGCGTTACAAAATAGAAACAATTTGTATGTAGGCCCTTCAATTACATGCAAATCATACCTCCGTGCAACTGCGATTCATTCATTATTCTTTGTCTAAACATACAGTAATTAGAATTCATTTGCATGTAATTTGTGAGTGAATTATTTATTGTATAACCCGGCCAGCCAATTGAACATAAATGAGATTTTAATTTGGTAGATAAAGTCATTTGCATTAATCATAGTTTTATCGATGCTGTTGATCTATGGAACGTGCATTAAATAAATCTTTTTATTTTCGCTCGCAGTCATTGACATCGGTTTATTATTGATAATATGAAAGCCATTAGCAGAGGAGAGAGAGGTTCATCGGCTTTAAGTTTGATTGAAATAAAACGTTCGCCTCAACACAAACTTTAAGCTACCAGATACTAGAAATACGTTTTTGCAAACACAATAACAAAAATAATATGTAAGATTTTGTAATGTTCGTTTCATCGCGGGAATCTACTTCTATTTCTTTATTTACACAAATAATTGACTGGTACTGACTTTGAGTTTCGTCTTGTGATCTTTTCTGACTTATAATATTTTAAACTCTCGCGCTTTGTACACATTTTAAACTGATATGAAACACGGGTCTCAACGCGATATGATTATTTACCTTTATTACTCCGACGTTTCGACACGGGTTGCACCGGCCGTGGTCTCGGAGAACTGTCCGTTGCAGCGAAATGTTAAAACGGAGCCACGGGTAAACAAACATTGAAGTACCCGAAAAAGTCAATAAAAATGTTGGGGGTATGCTGATGAAACGTCCACTACCCGAAACATCATTATTTTAATTGTCAACAGCACGGCACACAACACTCACAATATCCCCGCACTGATCCGATGATATATCCCGTGGTATCAACTTCTGAATCACCGGACCCCAAGTTGACGATAAATTGAAACCGTCTTCTCTATTAAAATTCTTAGGATGTTTTTGAATTTCGATCGCCTCCCGTATAACACGTGGATAATAGTGCCGTTCGGTCGAGAGTAATTTGGGTTTGTGTAATTCTATCCAGTGATTTGGTCCAGTCGTGAGTAAATGTTCAGCTATTGCGGATCTGTGTATTTGGCGATTTTTGACTGCCGCTATATGTTCTTTCACCCGCTCCTGAACGCTTCGCTTAGTCTGGCCAATATACACCTTCCCACAACTGCACTCTATCATATACACACCGGGATTCTGGAAAGGAATAACATCCTTCGGGCTGCGCAAGTGATTAGCTACTTTGGATAACGGAGTGTATACAGTCTTAATGGAGATTTTCTTAAGTACTGCTCCAACTTTGTCCGTTATCCCTTTGACATACGGCATAAATGCTGGCTGCCTACTGACCCCTGGATGTCTTTCCCTCTTCTTGACTGTGCGCTGGATTCTCCCAACATATCCATTCTTCTTTAGTACCTCCTGAACATGGGCCAACTCCTCGTCTATGTGTTCAGGGTCACATAAGTCACGAGCCCTGTTTACCAGGGACGTGACCACGGATTGCAGATGCCTCGGATGATGATGGGAAGAAGCTTGCAAGTACCTGTCAGTGTGCGTGGGTTTTCTGTATACGGAATGGGCCAAAGTACCATCCGATCTGGCCGTCAGTTTGACATCGAGAAAAGGCAGCGATCTTTCGCACTCCATCTCACACGTAAACCTTACCTTGGGGTGGATGGAGTTTAGATAATCAAGGTACTTTTTCACTGTGTCGCAGGTTCCCTTCATGATGCTGAAGACATCATCGACGTATCTCTTCCATACAGTGATTATGGAAGGTCCGGACTCCAATGCCAACCTCTCAAAATGTTCCATCCATAGGTTGGCGATCACCGGGGCAACAGGACTGCCCATAGCGACTCCATCCACCTGAAGGAAAAACTGACCCTGGTAGAGGAAATAATTCCCATCCAGACAGTGCTCCAGTAAAGTCACGTACCTTTCCGATATCCCGTTCTCCTGTAGTTTCATTTTTACTACGTTCAGACACTCCTTCAGTGGAACATTGGTGAACAACGACTCTACGTCGAAACTCACCATGATCTCATCCGGTTCCAACCTTATACCCCGAACGATGTCAATGAAATGGCGCGAGTCTTTCACATAGGACGAAGTCTTCCCCACCAAAGTTTGCAGAACTCCTGCCACATGTTTTGCCAGATCATATGAAGGAGAACCAATCTGGCTAACGATCGGCCTCAAAGGTACATTGGCCTTGTGTACCTTCGGCAAACCATATAGTTTTGGCGGTTGGGTTGTTTTTGGCCTGTATAGACAATTGTAGTCGTCATCCGTAAAAAGATCCTCGTGATCTTTGATCAGGTCTCTCAGACGGCGGGTGACTCTGGCAGTAGGGTTATAATTGACCGGCTTGTATATATTTCTGTCCTCTAACAGGGATTGAATTTTGCAATCGTACGCCTCCTTATCCATAACTACTCCATTTTCTGACTTGATTTCAATGTTACAGAGACGAAGCTAGCTAGCGAAACGAAGTCAAGAACTGTCATCAACATTCAACAGTCAAAATTCGTCACCGAGAACTGCGTTGACCCTGTCATCTGTGCATAGGTTGACGTCATAAGCTAAGTCCACACTAGTGCGCTTTCACGTTCACCTTGCGTCTTCCTCTGACGCATGCCCGTGCAACCATAGCGCATATGGTGAAACTAGATCCGACCTCAATGGAGACGCGCTAGCGGCATGCGCTGTTGTTGGTGGTTGCACGGGCATGCGTCAGAGGAAGACGCAAGGTGAACGCGAAAGCGCACTGGTGTGGACTTAGCTAATCACTACACTCGCTAATCCTATCTTCACCCGAGATTCTCCCTCTCTTTTATCCTTCCCATTACCCAGATGCACGACGAGTGATAGCACATTATGATAGTTGCTGAAGTGGCGATCTAAGATCGTCTTATCTATGTGGGGCAATCACAATAGTACGCGCTAAAACAATAATGGCCGCCACAATACTCTCATTGTTGTTCCTAAACTGTTACAGGCTTGACGGCGCCATTAAAATTTCGCCATGGTGTTATTTAATTGGTTACCGATGTTTAATAGGTCACAAGCAAGGGCGATTTTACCTTCATTATTTTAGTAGATAGTAAAATTGATAATTGCGGATTTTTCACGGCCGATACAATATTGGATCTAATTTTGATTTAGTGATTATTAAAGAACTTAAAACAGTTAGGGTTCTCATACACAACTGCGATGCGATGTGCAGGAACTGACGATGTTGAATAGGGTCTTTGACAACAGTAAAAATAAACTATAATTTGTGGCCATCCTAACAGATTATAGGAAAATTAAACATATTTCACTTTCTTTTGTTCAAAATACTATGCATTTTTAGAGTATTTTGTTCTATTAATTTCTAATATTCGTTAATAATGTATCTGTGACCGAAACGCTTGCGATTGATTGATGACGTCACATACCATGAAAGGTATCTGTGGTCAAAGTGGACATTGATAATTTGACATGACAATTTTGACAGCTTCTTTGTGTGGTGCCTTTGTTTACTTGCATGTGACGTCAAACAGCGTTTTTGGCGTGAGTTTGAGAATTTTAACTTTAATATTTATTTTCTTTGTTAATACAGACAAGAATCAGGAAATAATAATATATCGTGTTTATTACATAATGAAGAATTTATTAAAAGTATATTTCAAAAATGTTCAAAAACCCTATTGCTGCGATACAATGTGTTTAAGAATACATACTTACATACATACATATTCTCACGCCTGTATTCCCAAGAGGGGTAGGCAGAGCACATGAATTCTAAAATTCAGTGCCACGTTTAGCAATTTCAGGGTAACCAGATGGTTAAACGTGATATTGCAGTGACAGGTTGCTAGCCCATAACCATTTTTAAGAATAGATCGTAGCAATTCGCATTGTTAGTTTCTGCGACGCAGCGTCGCATCGCACCGCATCGCATTGCAATTTCTTGAAGGGGCCCTTAATTAGGCTTTACTTCTTCTTTTCTTTTTTTTTTGTTTGCGACTGGTATCCTACCTAATACGGGTAAAATTTACCATACATGATCAAGACTTCTATGGCAGTGTGTTATCGATCGCAGAATCATAGATGCCATTACTATCAGGTTCTTAGCTTCAACCTTAGAAAAATACTAATTCGTTAAGTTATCTGAACACCGCATGACATATAACTGACATGATGAAAGGGTAGGTGAGAATGAACTTTTAAGTACCCAAATGGCGTGACACCACTAACGAAGTTTTGAGGTTTCTAATTTCCCGAATGGAGAAGGCAGACCACAGAAAAAACTACAAGTTCAAATTCATTCACATTTAGAAATCACTTTGTTGCTAGTCTGTCGCCTAAATCAAGCCTTTATTTTTTGTAGCCTGTTACGACATCTACGGACGTAGGTGTCACCACACGACAAATATCCACAGTCGAAAAGGGAACATGTGATTTTGAGGGCCTACGAAAGTGAAATCTTTCAGATGGCTCTAACAGTTTCCCTTTATCAGACCGCATCAGATCAGTACACTCACAACCTCCGCAATAGTATTGTGTAACGTACCTGCAACAAAAGAAGTAATTATCAAACAATTATAAGATAACGTTACACCCATGCGCGCGCAGATAAACACAAAGAATTCCATTAAACAAGCCCTTCGATATTGCGATCGAAATCGCTATGACCTTATTGGGCCACGGATTATGATCTCGATTACGACAACTTAGATAGCAGTGTTAAGTTGGAATGACAATACGGTATTTTGCAATGTTTATGCGTTTGTATACTGTAGGGTTATACAACGGTGTCAATGTTTGCTTTGCAACGCAACAGTTAATGAACGATCTTGGTAATTGTTGGTCAAATCGATAATATTTCATGTCTTTGAAAATGCAATTGTGAGACTCATCATAATGAACATACGGAAAACTAAGGTTTTAAATTGAGTTTAGTTCGACATGATTTTGGCTATTCCGTAGCTCATCATCTAGGACTAGGAGCTGCAGCAGCCGCTGTCAAATGTTCATTGCGCACTGCGCTACATAGTCAAAGCCAAACCATGACTATTTCAGGCCTCGCAGCCACTTTTAGCATAATTTTAGGTTTAAGTGTTGGTGAGAGGATGCTGATAGTAACAGGTTGCTAGTCTGCCATCTAAGGCATACCTAAACCTATTTTTTTATTCAACATTTGTTTTTGAAAATTGTACTACGTAAAAATTTAACATAATTTTTTAAAAAATTTTTTTCACTACTACAGTCGATGTTTTTTACTCAAGTGGAGTTGAAAGATGGTTATAGAGTTGGCTTTGCATTTTTTTTATCAAACCTAATTGAGCTGTCACATTAAATTTACGCCACGAATTTTAAACGCGATTTAAAAATCGGAAGAGCTACAATCTCGTCCCACTCAAAACAATAAATTAATTGACGACTTACGTAATATTGAAAGCGTAAATCATAGTTTTGTTGTTGACTATTAAACTATTGCTTGTGATTTGATAACATATTGCTTGAAACAATGCTACATGTAATTGAGTTATTATTTTGACCAACCTCGGTTTTTTTTAAATGCACCTCCGAAAAGTAAAAGCATAGGTTTTCGGTAAAATGTCATTACGGCAGGGAAACCAAGACAACTTAGTACAACTAACTACTTACTTTACGAGTTTTGGTTTACCTACTTTGCATGTAGCATAGTTACGTTTGCCAAAATGAAAGCCACGCGAGATAGCGAATTATCTTGTCTTTCTAAAAAACTGGCCAGAGATCGCACAAAGTCAACGTATGAGACTTCTTTGTAATGTTTTAAACTATCGTGGTTTTTGGCGACAGCTTACTAGGTTTTACAATGTTTTTCGCATTAATAATTTATATTTTTACCCGGTATTTTGTAACACATTGTATCCCCACTAAAACCTACCGGCGTCGCCCACAGGAGGAAGAGGAATTGTCTCGATAAAATCATACGTAGAGAAAGGGCAAGTCAACCGTCAAAGAAACTTCCAAACCACAGGACCACACATCTCGCCTGTAATCTCGGTGTCGCAACCCGAACAATACAGTACAGGCGTGGCGTCGAATCGAGATGAATTATCGCCGCACGCGTTATTTATCGACTGTTCGATTCCACGTCAGTTTCACTCGAGATCCGTACGTCTAGGGCGTTCAAAAGGATCATGCAGTCGTTATGGAATCCATTTGCGAGTTATCGCAAAATTGTATGGACACTGAGACAGCGCCGCTAGCGGAACGTTTGCACAACTGCCACGGTCGACACGTCTCCATAAAATTTCGCGATGACTTGCAAACGAACTCGTTAACGACTGCATCATCGATTTGAACACACTAGACGTTCTGTACGAGTGCGTTCTAAACGATCATGCAGTTAACGAATTCGTTTGCGAGTTATCGCGGAATTGTATGGAGACGCGTCGAACGCAGCAGTTGTGCAAACGTTCCGCTGGCGGCGCTGTCAGTTTCCATACAATTTTGCAACTCGCAAACGAAATCGTTATCGACTGCGTGATCGTTTTGAACGCACTGGAGGTACTGAGTCCGGTTGAAGTTGCTAGTGGACGTACGTTGTTCTATGTAAATAAGGATAGGTTATGTTGGTGTAAGTGCAACCTAGTTATATACTTTATGAAGCAAGACAAGATAACTTCATAATCTCGCTATCGTACCTTGGAAAGTGCTACATGCCCGTACTTTCTGAATCCAACACAGTGTCTTAATACCAAATCAATATTTTAAAAAGTTTTGTCATAATCATAAGGGTGCTGTTTTTGAAATTTAAAGTGTTCCAAGGACATCCGCTTCTCAAAAATAAATGGTCAGCCGGCTTAGCAGTCAAGTTTGAGTAGATATGCGACTATACTTGTCACTGTCTAATTAGAGACGCCAGAAAATGACAGATAGTCTATCCCGCGCGTGTGACTAACAGGTCGACAGGTGTATCAGCACATCATTTTGGAAATAAGCTTTTTAGCTTAGTACCTAGCTTTACATCATGGAAAACTACGATTCCAGTACACAGATAAGCGATTTCTTCTAAATTTCCATTTTTATGGAACTGAGTTTTTGTCCCTCGTCCCAACTGTGAATTAATTAAATAAACAAGAGTTACATCGATGTTCTAACTAAATTAAATGACGGACGGATATTCATAAATTAACCAGCAAGTGATTTATTTCCTACCATTGGCATCATGTATAGGTAGTACTGAAAAGGTGTTCCGATATCTAACCAGACATTTACAAAAACCACGGAGGAAGTTTAACGTAACAGGCGTCCAATTTACATGTCTATCTTATTCAGTTAGAAACGACACCACGACTTCGAGACATGGGAGTAGAGTAGGGTTTCCAAACCTCAATAATGATTTGTGACATTTGCATTAGAAATAAAAATAAGAAACGTATCTTACAGTCTTTTAACATGCATTGAAAAGAACTTCAAACCCAGCATGTTCAAAATTAAATTTGAAATTATTCTATGCCTATTCGAGAATGAACTATTCGATTGCGACGCATTGCTGTGTGCCAAAAGTCTTGCTGACTACAACATCCTTACTCTAAGTGATCTAGGTACAGGGATGGTGCTTGACAACAAATGCAACAGACACTCCTAATAACTTGGTGACACCAATCACATCGTCCTGCGTTGTTATTAACATTATAAACACAAAAGCATGTCCCGTGGCTGAGCAAAGAAAGAACGATGAGAAATTTTGGTAACCTTTCCTTACTTTTTGTCCTTCGAACCGGTAAGCTCCATGGAACACAGCGATACGGCGCAACCACCAATATTAATTGTCCATGAGACAGTAGAACTTTTGACTGCGACACTGCTTTGAAGTTTTTCTTTTGATAGCCCTACACGGGAGCCCAAAACACTTCCACAGACATGGGCCCAATCATGATCTACAGAGCGGGTAATTAAGCTATACAGCCTGTGGACTTGATGTAGTGTGTGTCTGAAGTCCCAGATCACGATAAAAATGGTTCAGCTGCACTTAAAACACGAGATAGCACGACACACACGAAGTGCAACAAAGTTGCATACACTAGAATACTCGGAAATGTCGCGCGATTTTCCTTTAAATGCCAATTGGGAACAATAAATCTTTGGAGATCAATAAACGCGTGACAAATCACACCCCGATAATTTCCAATCGATAATAAAGTTACCTAATAAAAGTTCTGTCGCGTTCATTCATCATGCTCGAAACAATTGAATGTCAACCATCTCAACTTGAGCTCAACCTGCTACTGCATTTAAAATTCAAGTAGAGATTGAATAATCACTGAGACGAAGTTTGTCTCTCCGAAATATAAGCTTGAAGAGATGGCAACACTTTTTGTAGTGGGGCTAATGGGGTTAAGTTAGCGGCTCAGTTTTTCCAGGTTCTTGCTATCTAACTTGCTGGGGACTATAACGCTTGTTTAAATAATGCCACCGATTTAAGCTCTTATTTCAAAGAAATACAGTTTAGTTCTCGTGTGCTTAGACACGGATCCGTGCGCCATTTACAGATATAACTTTGTACTTTTGTTTAAATGACCAGAATTTGTAGACAACAAACAAAACTAAATTATATAATCACTTGCCAAATACTGAGTTTGCTAAGTGTACAATTGCGATAAGTAGTGTCCACAAACCAGTTTTTGTCGATAAAATTTTTGGGAATAAGTTTTCAATGTACCTTACTCTGGAGAACATTTCTTATCAAACGTTAATAAACCATACTTCCGCATAGAGGTTAAGACACAATATACAGAAAACCCGTAACGATCCGAGTCGTGTTTGTTCACGAAGATTGGCGAGACAAAATCAAAGGCACGATTTGAGTTGCAACTTTGTTAGCCCCTTTATTGTCTTGTTCGCGTTTTCCGTGGCCTGGGTGCGGAGGTTTATGACAGCAACGCGCAGTAACTAGTGACTGGTGACAAAGACGATGGCGTTAAAGATACCGCCGAACGGGTAGCCAATGCTGTCACGACAGTAATAAGGGCCTGTTCACACTAGCGATCCATTTCGGGGTTTTTTAGGCGATGCGAGATCACATGGAGCTCGCCGCGGGTCGTCGCAGCATCGCAGCGATTATTTATCACAATACGATTGCCGCGACGCGCAAGCTGCGATATCGACGCGATTGTTTACGAGGCAGCTTGGTTAGCAGCTTGCTTGCTTGCCTAAAAATCACCGAAAAGTATCACTAGTGTGAACAGGCTCTAAACAGTGAGCTGAGGTGATATTTTCATTTAATACTGTGGCAATATTTGGTTCGGAAATGGGAGAAACTAGGGAAGTGGTGGCATGCAAATGGCAGGAGGGCAAATGACATGACGTGACTGTTGAGTCGGTTATGAGATAGCAATGTTATTATGCATCTTTTGTTTTGTTTTGAATAGTTATGCAATGGCCATTGGCCACATATTTATAATGAAACAATACGGTTAACCCGCGTCTTTAATCGAGTTTAGCCCGACATGTTACATACTCCGTCAATAAAGGTCAAAAGGCAAACAGCCCTTAGCCCTAGCCCTTCATCTAGGAGCCGCAGCGGCTGCTGCCAAACAGTGCGCACGAAACGCTTCGTGACTATCTCTCGTTTCGTAGCCACTACTATACTAGAGACCGATAGGTACTTAAAAGATGGTAAACAATCTTGACGTGTCTTTTTATTTAAACATACACTTTATAAATCAAAATCTTTACATTTTACAATTTAGGTATGAAAAAATCATTTACTTTCATAATTGAATTGTATATTGTAACGATTTTCATTTTAAGACTGTGTATTTCAATAAAAAGACATGTCAAGATTATTTACCATCTTTTAAGTACCTATCGGTCTATAGTATAGAGTTATTTTTTTAGGTTTTGAGTTGGAAGGTGTAATAGTGACAGGTTACTAGCCTTTAGCCTAAAATATAATATTCTAAGAAAATTGCTATGCCCTTGTAGGGTCCATGTCAGTACTGGCTAACTAGACTAACAACATCCGTAAATACCATGGTTGCAATGAATAAACGAATTGAATTGAATTGAATATACCTTAACCTGTCGTCTGTGTTTGATAAGGTTCCTAACTCGCAAAAATTCGAAAACGTCGTATGATACTGATCCTTATCGTACACATACGATGGATACTTTTGGGATCCTTATCAGACACAGACGACAGGTTAACCTAATTCCTCAGCCACCTCTTACAACATCTACGGCAGAAATGGAGAAGTGTTACATACATACATACATACATATTCTCACGCCTGTATTCCCAAGAGGGGTAGGCAGAGCACGTGAATTCAAAAATCCAGTGCCACGTTTAGCAATTTCAAGGTAACCAGATGGTTAAACGTGATATTGCAGTGACAGGTTGCTAGCCCATCGCCCACAATACACTAACCCTTTCCCAGAGTCGACTTTTACGACACCCACGGGAAGAGAGGAGGAGGTGCTATTCTAACCCGGCACCACACGGGAGAAGTGTTAGGTACTCTAAACCCGATACCAAACAACAATTTTCCTTTCATATGCTTACAAAGTTTTATGATGCTCATGAAACCGGTAGACTGAATCGTTAAGAAATACTTATTTCATCAAAGAATAATTACGTTCATGCGCGTCCTTTAAAGGACTTGAGTTAGACAAGTTGTTCTTAGAAGAAACAAACTTTGCCATGATTGTTGCCGGTCTATTCAGGTTTGTTTAGCAAAAAATGGAATCCTAGCCCGCAATCAAGGTCCCATTTTTCGAGTATAATTACAAGGACTTAGCGAGTGTGATGATAAAGTCAATGGCTTGAAGTTCGCCGTTACAATTATACAAGTTGATAATTACTTGGAGTCTTTTAGAATGTCTTATTGGCTTCCATGTTCCCGTAGTTCGCAAGTACAGCGTGTTTAAAATAAACATTACAATTTTTTACAAGTGCATTTATTGAATTCTGGAAATCCGAAAAAAAATTGAAAATATCGAAATGTTACGTGTATATGTCAGCCCCGTAAAAAGGAACCAAAAAAAACAACAGTGAGTATAGGAACAACTAATTACATACTTAAAATACACTGATTGAAACATTTTGGCAGCAACACTTTAAGTGATAAAGTTGACGCAAAACTTTATTAAATCTGATTTGACAGCAACAAAAAAAAAAAGAATAAGAAGATATTGAATATCGAGATCGACAACGTAAGCAAAAACCTATCCATACAATGTTTCATTCCGTACACCATAATCTTGGCTTGAATTTTTTTTCAATGTGTTTATTTCAAGAGAGTGGCCAAAGAAACAAAGAAAAGCCAAGAGGAGATAGCAGAGCGTTCTAAACGATTTGCAAGACGTTTTTGGAGCATACCCAGGATAGAAAAGAGTTTTGGAAGAAAGGGGAAAATATACTAGGCTTAGAAATAGTGTGTATGATACTAAAAGACGTCTTGAGACAGGGTTTTAATAACAACCTGTACCTCTAGCTGCAAAAAATTAAACAACTTTACTAAACACAAACATGAAGACAGATAAGATTTAGGTTGCAGCCTTTTCAAACAATGACCTAAAATTAACAGTAACAAACAACTTCTTCGACTATTAAGATAACTTAACTTCTAAGGATGAAATTAAAAATAACGACCCCGCAGTCACGACAGGTGAAAAGGTTAAGCATTAACATAAACAGTTGCTGCATAATGAAGTCTTTAGCGTCGCTTATGACAATGCTCGAGATAAGGTGAAAGCAACGAGGCAGGTTGATGTGCTTTGGCAAGGAAATGAGACGTTAGGGGCCAAAAAATTTAGGAAATCTAAGGCAGTGGTGGTTGTATTATTTTTTAATTGCGACCCCCTTGATAGGTTCAAAAGAATTTTGTATTCCTCTTCTTTGTTTCGACTCATTGTTGTAAGTATGTATGATTGTATAAAAAGAGCATTCCAAACGCTGAAAGACAGACAATATCATGACTAAGTACTTCACGTTTCATGGCCACTTCGAGCCAATTTTTTAGGTTTTAAGTTTAGACGTGTGGTGCCGCGTTAGAATAGCACCTCCCCCTTTCTTCCCGTGGGTGTCGTAAGAGTCGACTCTGGGAAAGGGTTAGTGTATTGTGGGCGATGGGCTAGCAACCTGTCACTGCAATATCACGTTTGACCATCTGGTTACCCTGAAATTGCTAAACGTGGCACTGGATTTTCGAATTCACGTGCTCTGCCTACCCCTCTTGGGAATACAGGCGTGAGTATATGTATGTATGTATGTGATAAACAGAACATTAATTGTTTACTTGAAGTTATTAAATGAACCAGAATCTAATCATTTTTCGTGATCACAAAATTGTTAATTGTCGTAATCATACATTTGATTCATCACTAAATAATCTTATCGTCCATAGTAAAAAAGGATTGTAAACAAGTCTTTCACTTGTTTTAACTTAGCAGACCACGTAGTTATTCTATATACGTACAGAAAGCGCTATATGCTCCGTCAATTAGTTGAGAATAAAAATGAATTCCGATAATCTTGTCAATTATCAGAAAGAATCCTAGAACCTTCAACAGTTAGTACTAGAAGTAGATAATATAGGAGATGTTATGTATACATATAGTCTCCGTTAACATGGCAACTTAATAAGTAGTGGGTGTAAGTTCTCACATAGCTTTACCACGGAAAAACTATGCGCGAACTCACGCCCACTACTAAACCTCCCCAAGTTCAAAGCCGTGGACAGAGTAAGGTAAACGTCCCTGTGCTCGACACTGACCCAATACTTGGCACTTGTAACCTTATGTCATAGTAAGACAGGTGACAGGTGGGTGTCATCTACTGGGCTTTGAGGTGTCGAGCATTGGTACTTTTACCTTACAACTCGACATGAGATGGCGTGTCACAATAACAGTTTGTTCACGGGACGTGGCCATGCGTCGTATTGACAATTACGGGCATAATGTAGCGGTATTCGGCTAATTGTTAGATTAAAACGGCGCTGCGCGAGCGTCGGCGCGCGACCGTAAAGCACAGGGTTGCCGACAGAGAAGAAAACACTGAATTTTTTAAGGTAAAAGTAGATTCTACAAATAAAATTAAATGACAGACAGACGGGCAGACAGACAGAAAATCCATCTTGTAGCGTTCTGTTTATTCCTTTTGAAGATTAGATTTCTAAGAAATCTAAACTATGTTCTTGACGTATACTTACATACATACAATTACGTTTATTTTGCCAAATTGGGTAGGCAAAGTGCACGAAACGCGACATAGACAGAATAATAACTACTTCACATTTCATAGCTACTTCTAGTATAACTTTAGGTTAAATTATGAAAGAGGTATAATAGTGACACGTTTCTAGCCTTTTGCCGAAAGCATACTGAACCTTCCTTAGTCCGACGACAACCATGGAAGAAACACTTGTTGGCAGTTGGCAGTTATAAAAAAAGAACAAATGTCGAAGTATTTCTTACTGTCTTGCGAATAATAAGTACCTAAGTTAATATGTAGACTTAACTTAGTAAATATCGGTTTTTGTCTATAAAATATCAGTTATTCCTGTTCGACAATTAAAAAAGTAACTAGAGAAAAAACAAAAGACAAACTTCGCTAGACAACCACAACTAATGATTACAAAACAACCATCAAATAACATTTGTTTATTAGACACAGGTCAATGACATTATTTATTGCCTGTTGTGTGACGTGTAACAAACAATTATTATTGTTCCATTAAATTAAACACACTTTCGCAAGATCCAGCTCTACCAACCAATTGTTCTATGACACATCAATGAAGACACTTGAACTGAAGCGAGCAAGCTTCTGATGGCTATCTTAGTTACAGTAGCTTTTACTTGTCGAGAATCGATACTATCAGTTAACGTATGTTTGCATCTATCGGTGTCAGGGTATCGATGGTTCGATAAGCCATAAATCGTAAAAGTAAATTAGTTAAGGCACGACAGGAAACACACACAATGCAGCGGAAATAGAAACGGTAGGGTCCGACCTTGCGACGTCGATACATGAAATGTTGCCAGTGACAAAAAATATTGTCAAGGGACTGAATTGAAATGGACTGGTTGAGGTATTCATCAGAAAATACATACATACATACATACATACATACATTACGCCTTTGAGTTGATAAAAAAAACCACAAAAACATACATCACGCTTGTATTCCCAAGCAGGGTAGGCAGACCACACGAAACAATACATAGACAATACCATAACTATTTCAAGTTTCGTGACCACTTCTAGTTTTTTCTTGGCAGGAATAATAATGATATGTTGCTAGCCTGTCGCCTAAAATATACCTTAATCTAATTCCTTACTCGCCTCTTAGGACATCCACGGACGAAATGGAGAGGCATTATTCTAACTCCAATACCACACAAATCAGAAAATGCAACTAATTTAACAGAGAAACGAAGCACAGAAAATGTAGTACAGATTTATTTCAATTGACTACAATTGCACGGTTTTCTTGATTAAAGATGTTCCCATTTCACATTTTCCCGAGCAAATATAGACATTCGTCTATTAAAATAAACCTGTTTTTAATACTAGACAAGATCTTCGAAGAAATTAACACTGAATCAACAATAAAACATGGTGCAGAAATTGCTGCAATTCAAAGCAACTATTATCCAGTATTGAAATAAGAATGGAACAAGATTTACTGGCCTAAGGAAGGAGCGAAGCGTAATTGTAAGGTGGCGTAATGAACGGTTTTCGCCCTAAGATTATTAATAAATATAGCATAAGTTCTCATTGGAAACATCTAATATGCACGATACAAAATATAGAGAGCGGAGCAAGCTTTGATCAGCAGTAATTCTAAATGAGACATGTTATGCAGATAAATCTCAGGATTATTACGGTACTAAGATAAAATACTACAGGACTTCAAGTTAAGTACTTTCCTTGTAATTTTTACTTTAATATGTACTTGGAATTCGAAAATTTTAAGTGTAAGAAGTGAATACAGGTGAAATCTATTTCTATTTCCTTATAGAAACAGAATCGAAAATAACAATGTACCTACTATTTGTTTAGCTTTTTCGATTTTTTTTGGACGGTACGATGAATTCAAGAGCAGATTTTAGGACAAGTAAAGTATCACAAGTGACCAACGAGTTGAAACAACAAATAATTAAACAACAGATCACTAGATCTATCCATGCTACGGGAGTAGACGAGGCGTCAGCTTTCTGCAGTAACCACTGGTTGCAGCTAAACGTCGTTATCATTTTCAATCTAAGCCTCAGACAGTAATTTTACAGGAATCAAACCTTCCCGATACTTTCTCTCGTATACACAATACCAACTGTTTTTAATTTCATAGGGAGATAAGGGCAGGAAGAGCGTATTGTCTTGTCCCGTATGTTTATGTCGACGACCCAATCATAAGAAAACTTATTCATTTGTAACATAATAAGTAATTATTTAATAACAATAAGTTAACAGACAATTGTATTTCTGCTTAAAACTCTTTTATAACTAAACTAAACTTACATACGATTTTCTCAATTTTTCCATCTTACCTCCCTCTTCCTACAAATTCCCACAACAACAACACACAGTTGCAACACCAATCAAGAGCGATCACGTACTCATATTAACTACTTCTTCCCGCTACTCCTCGCTTACATCTCACCACAGACATTATTCAATTAAAGGCACACCCTAACCCATTAGTTCACCAGCTTCCTAACCCGCCACAATTACATAAGTCCTAAGTTACGGCTAATGCTGATCTAGATAACGCACGCGAGTGCGAGCGCTGGATTTATATTCTTAGTGATAAACTGATAATAAATAATAATAATAGGCCTAATAATGGTGAGTTATGTGCACGATTGAACCTAGTTAAAGAACCTAATGATTTGGGTTGGGTAGTAAAATAAGGAGCAGTTTCGCGCCTTTTGAGAATGGAGTAGTAGAGTGGATACACAGGATCGGCAAAGATCGTAATTCTGAGTCTCTACTCTACACCATATTTTTTTGACGAATTAAAACAAAACAGTTATATTAAAAAGCAATTATCGGCTATTGATTAGTCTCAAAGAGTTCAACTTTAATTTAGTAATATACATTTAAAAACAACATGCTCAATAAACCTACATGCATTTTAGTCTCCAGAGGGTCATGGCCTCATTTGTGACAGGTCTGCGCATTCAACAAATCTTCTTTAATACAAAGACTGAAATCGTTAATGATTTCCTTTTTATTAAGCTCCTGTAGGTAATGATCTCAAGTGAAATTTTTGAAGCTAGAGAATTTCCCGTAGATTGGTATTTGACTAACTACGGACCAGACCAGGTTGGAATTCGCGATATCACTTTTGATTTGAGTGGCCTCATATAACTTTAGTGTCTGCTTTATGTGGCTGCGTTCGCTGACATACTACCATTTTATTACTTTAGCAGTAAATTGGTAGTTAATAATGAAGAGAGGAAGTATATTAAAATCCATTACATTTATGACACTCTTTGAAAGTCTTTGATCGAATAATTTAATAATTTAGTTATTTCGAGAGGGTAGAAAATCATATCTCTCTAATATAATAAATATAAATGCGAAAGTTTTTATGGTAGATATCTGGTTTTTTGTTACTCTCACAAACTATGGATGGATGTCAATAAAAAAATAGTAATTAAGCTAATGAAAACAGCAAATAGGCTAACGAAACATGTATACGCAGTAGTGGACAGAAGCTAAATTGGTTTTACCTATTAATTAGTTCTTTTATATTATTGGTTTCACATTTTTCATTCGAGAGAAATCAATACAGCGGCCTGTTGACAACAGACCAAGTTGGTTAAGTACCGCGGCTGTTAAGGACAAAACGGACTTCAACCAAAATGGACACAAAATCAATATTAATATAAGAAAGTCTTTGTACTAATTATTACCAATTTAAAGCGATAACGATTATGTTGCCATAATTTAAGATCTCTCTCGAAGGGAGTGTTGGGTTTACTATTGTTGTTGGCAAAATGGATGTTAAAACTAAGGAGTAAGACGTAGTTTTGTTTAAAGGAGACCTCTGAAATTGGTTAATCCGCTCAACACGGTTGGAACAAGGCGCGCGGAAAGGTGTTGTGCCGAGTACCATTACTTTCACGGATTGGAGATATTGATAAAGCTGTTAATTAAGTTACTGGCGGAATGACCAATAAAGAGACATCTGAGTAAGCCATAGACAGTTGCGGTTAATCGCGATTGAAAAGTAAAACAAACACTGTTATTGTGTTGATCTTACAAAGAGTTAAAGAAGGTGGTTTACGATTATGAATGTCCAATGGAAGAACTGACGGAAATACGACCATATTCTTGTAACGTTCTAAATAGCAGGAATCGTAAAACTGGGCGTTAAAGTCAAATAGCTGAATAACAAAATGAACAGGTTAACTTTAAACTACTTAAAGTCGCCTCAGGATTTATGAACATGTTGTTTCGAAAGCTCATTTTTAGTGACTTTGTCGCTAGTAAAAATGTACAATATGTATTTTAACTGGCGACAATGTCACTAAAATATTACACACATAATGTATGGAGTCACAAATTACTTCGAACAAAATTGCTACTAGATATCGCGGTACCTACATACGACGGCAGGTATAACAATCTTTTCATGCGACTGCTATTATACAAGTAATAGAAACAACGATCACACCATATGACCACTCCTAAGCGTTGTAAACATCTTTTCCGTATCGTTTCAACTGCCAAAGCGAATCTTTGTGACAACAGCCGAGAAAGTTGAAATATACTCGAATCTGATTTGTAGTACCTGCAATACCCAATGGGTAGCATACAACCTGGCTGACCTATCACCTCCGGAGATGGGACCACACAAGCGATAATTGAAGGAAACTCAGCAGAAATAATTATGAAGATAGGCAAAGGGCGAGCTCTGAACGGTTGGCAAAGGTTGTATTGAAATCCGTAATAGCGGAGAAATGGCGGGGAAATTTGTAGTAAAAAGGCTATTGCGAAATATGAATGGCGATAAAATATAGGGTTTAAAGGCCATCGCTTAATAAGACATGAAGAAAGCATGTTCCGGGTGCAACCTTTGCTGTTAGTGATTTTATTGTGACTCGTATAATTAATGTGGCTACGTTTAAACGCAAACGTATTATGCCTTCACTAATTGCCTATGCGAAAGCTTTATGCTGCTTTAATTCTAAAGGAATCGCCAAGCAATCGTCTTTCAACAAGATAAGGATAGTGAATGAATATGGAATTTGTAATATGTTTGTTATGCTACTGAAATTAGATCCAGTAATCAATTGAGGTGAAATTCTGTAATACTTGCGAGTATGTTAAGCGAATGACATTACAATATCCAGATAGAGTTCTGGTGGTCCAGCCAGAATCCGTTTCGCAAAAAGGAACTCTTCAACGGTGGGCCCAATTGAAGTATTTTGTAGACATATCTAGGGTGGATGATAATGAACAATAGTTGACAAAAGTAGTTATCTTTTTTCGATTTTTTTGTTCTTGCTTAGATTAATTTATTTAGTACCTACTTTCCTCGAGACGGATCTATCAAATAGCCAGTGGCGGGCATTGTCGACTGCGTTATCGTCCGAAGCCGCTGCGTGGAGCCACTTTCGCGCTGCTTTCTAAATCCGAAGATTAGCACGCAGCGATCTTAATGCGCGCGCGCTGGTAATAGGCCCATTTTGATGGGGGTTCAATGGGGGGTGGGGTAGGAGATAGACCTTTAAATGATATGACTAGTATTAGGCTACAGCGGCCGGCATTCAAATTGACATGTGCGCAAAAGTCGTTTTATAGGTCGCGATATTTGTCGTTTGCCGTTTGCATCGTTTGTTTGGTAGTATTTGCTGACCTTTTGACAAGAAATGCATTAAGATGATCTTTTATATCAAGAAACTAGCTGTGCCAGCGACTCCGTCCTCGTGGAATATTAACTTTGGGTAATTTTCCCCGTTTTTTTCCCACATTTTGCAGTGTTTCTTCGCTCTTATCAGTCGCAGCGCGATGTTATATAGCCTAAAGCCTTCCTCGATAAATGTTTTGTCCAACACAAAAATAGTTTTTCAATTCGAACCAGTAGTTAATGAGATTAGCGCGTTCAAACAAACAAATAAACTCTTCAGCTTTATAATATTATAGTATATTGTTGATAAAAGATAAAAGAAGAGCGTTTAAAAATAAACCAAATGGAAAGTCGACTACTAAAATTATGTCAATCTGTAGACGTCTAGTAAGATTAAGCAATTAATGAAGTCATCGTCAACTATCATTACTCAATTTCAATAGTTGTGTTGAGCTAATCAGCCATCAAAGACAACCATTATACAGGGTGTCCCAAAGTTATGGGACATGAAGGGGAAGTACCTTAAATATCGTAGATAGTGTATTTTGCTCAAAGAAGACTTTATCTTATTTTCAAAAGTTAGTAATTCTGCATTCATAGATTTTCTAAAAATTACTTGCTTCGTCTGGGAATCGAACCGACTAAAATGTAAAAAAAAAATCATCCTGTTTTTATGATGCCAATCGAAAGAATAGCTAAAAAATAATAACTCTGCTAAAGTAACATAGTATTTTAAAAGAAAGGAACAACGTGAAATTAATCACTTTAATCAAATTAAAAACATACATGAAACTGTCGTAGTCAATTAATTGGGTACTTTTGTGTAAATTAAATTAATTAAATGCTTAAAATGTGATCCCTCTTGTCTTACACAAATCGCCAATCTTTTAATGAGTCTGCTGCCTGTTGATCTTCGGACCTTACCCCATTAGATTTTTTCTTTTGGGGATACGTAAAAGATATGCTATACAAAAAGCAATACAAAAACGTGGGTGAGTTACAAACAGAATTGTGCCATATCACATCGAGTGTTCACCATAATTTTTTTAGAAAATCAACAGGCAGTGGACTCATTAAAAGATTGGCGATTTGCATCAGATAAGAGGGATCACATTTTGAGCATTTAATTAATTTAATTTACAGAAAAATACCCAATTAATTGACTACGACAGTTTCATGTGTGTTTTTAATTTGATTAAAGTGATTGATTTCACGTTGTTCCTTTCTTTTAAAATACTATGTTACTTTAGCAGAGTTATTATTTTTTAGCTATTCTTTCGATTGGCATCATAAAAACAGGATGATTTTTTTTTTGAGATTTTAGTCGGTTCGATTCCCAGACGAAGCAAGTAATTTTTAGAAAATCTATGAATGCAGAATTACTAACTTTGGAAAATAAGATAAAGTCTTCTTTGAGCAAAATACACTATCTACGATATTTAAGGTACTTCCCCTTCATGTCCCATAACTTTGGGACACCCTGTATATTACCATTCCACATTTAACCAATTCGATTAACAAAACCCAAGACAATTTCAACACTCCGCAGCGTAACTACTATACAAATACATAACAGAGTAATACAGCGTGGTCGGCACGCTTCGCCCAGGTGTGGTCAACCGGCGGTCAATAATTCTAGCCGGCTGATACCATCGCGCCCCCTGGTGGCCAAGGAATGTATCGTGTTAGCTACCGCATTAGTTTGTTACCACTGCAGGGCTATCGCAGAATAAATAATAAGAAAGCTGGCGGTGCCATCGCAGCATGATTTTTCGATTTATTTGCATCCGGCACTTATGTATTCCCAAATCGGGTAGGCAAAGCGATCAAAACGCTACGTAAAATAACCATTTCACGTTTCGTGGCCATCATATTTTTTAGATTTCAAATTAACTTTACGACACGGACGACATTCGCGGAAGAAATGAAAAGGTGTTTTTCTAACTCGACAGACACCACACGACATGGTATTTTCCGAAAAAAAAAACCTATTTATTTTGTTGTGTTTGTTATTGCCATGAATGTCCTTACAAAAGAAATAAAGTGTATAATTTTCAAATTTAAGAAAAATTAACTTCCATAGTAGGTTTTGTAATGTTTTTTAATGTAACCTTACGGCGTTTGACATGATGTTAACAGAATGCGTGCTAAAATATATATTTTATTTTTTGATTTTCACGATAGCTTTGTGTTTAAATTATTAATTATACTAATTCACCGACAATACAACGTCTATTGGAACCGCTGGATCAAAATCGACTTACGCCAAAACCGCGGCGTGCCCATAAAAGGCTCAGGATGACTTCGGCCACAGTTCCATTTCGTCACCTTCTTAAGTCGTCCACAGTGCCATGTCGTCAGCCTACAATTCCTAAATCGTCACCTTCCTAACTCGTCCACTTTCTGATATCGTCAATACCCCATTTTGTCTACATTCCGATTTTGACCACAGTGCCAACTCGTCAACTTTATGATATCGTCAATACCCCATTTCGTCTACATTCCTATTTCGACCAAAGTGCTAACTCGTCCACTTTCTGATATCGACCTCAGTGCTCCTTGGTCAGCATCACCAGTGCCAACTCGTCCGCATTCCTATATCGACCTCAGTGCCAACTCGTCCGCATTGAACACAAATGTTTGTTTTCGAGTGTGGGTGTTCAATATGTTTGGCATACGCATAGTTGACGAGTTAGCACTGTGGTCTAAATAGGAATGTTGACCAGTTGGCACTGTGGTCTAAATAGTAACTGTTAACGAGTTGGCACTTTGGTCTAAATAGTAATGTTGACGAGTTGACACTGTAGGCTAATTAGGAATGTTGACGAATTGGCACTATAGTCTATTTACGAATGTAAACGAGTTGGTACAGTGGCCCACGTAAGAAAGCGGACGAGATAGGGAAGTGACGATATAGGAATGCTGGCGAATCGGAACAGTAGACCATATGCGAATGAGAACGACTTAAGAAGGTGACGATATGGAACTGTGGCCGAAGTCATCCTGAGCCCCATAAAATACATGTCAATTGTCATACAAGACAGATGTAAATATTGCAACTAACTGATCCGACGACTGAGACGACCCTATTGAAGCTTTCGTAATAGAGTTTCCAGCTGAGCCGTCAAATTGGCTGCGACATTTCGATTGCTAGGGTTGACACGTTACCGAATGATTTATTAGTAAAACTGTGTGTTACCTGAATAATTTAATCGGATATCGAAGTAACCGAAGTTCTACAGAATATTTGGTAGGGATTGGTTTGTCGATGGTGTAATTCTGGAACTAGTTCTTCAGCCGCCTAATGTTCAATTTAGAGGAGAAATGTGTTATTAAGAAATAAATTTGAATTGTACATTAATGACACTTCAGTATCTAATTCATACGATAAAAAAGTTCCGTGTGGTGTCGGGTTAAGAATAACATTTCTCCATTTCTTTTCTGGATGTCATATGAGGCGACTAAGGAAATAGATTCAGGTATAATTTAGGGGACGGGCTAGCAACCAGTCACTATACCTCTTACATAAAACATTCTACAAGTAGCCATGAAACGTGAAATAGTCATGGTTTTGTCTATGTAGCATTTCTTGTGCTCTGCCTACCTCATTTGTGAATACAGGCGTGAGGTACGTTATGTACGAGTATGCGTAAAAAAAATGTATGGTGGAAAGACACTGTCATACACTACAGTAGCCAGAGCGTAAAAAAATCTACAACTGTCTAGGAAGTATATCCTGATCTTTTGAATCCTGAGTCAAATCCTTCGTTAATATTTAAAAAAACAGCACAGAGAACCCTTCTTTGGGGCCCACATGGCGTGGCTATCCGGCAAGTCCATTAAATCAATTAAAACCGAAGCTTCTTTACATACGTATCTTTTTGCACCTTTCTCTGTAGATTGCCAAATTACCGACCACTATATGTCCCCAATATATCCAGTTATAAGGCTTTCGCTGGAGTGTAGTAAACATACATACCGGTAAGAAAGGCGTTGACCGGTAACGACCTTGTGTGTCTTGGACCTTAGAAAGGTAACAATAGTCGATAGTGCATGATGTTTGCTGTGTAACACTCGACCAGATTATCCTATGTAAGTATAGAATGGTATCTACCTTCCTAATTATTTATGGTGATGTCAAAAGTTATATTAAAAAGTGCACGTGGAATCTGTATCTTATGACGCCATTGGAAAGCGGGATTCTTTCAAAGAGGGAGAAAAAAAGAGGTTTCTCTCAGTCTTAGGTCTTAGACGAAAACATAACAACATGAGTCTCTTTCGCGATAAAACGTAGATTTTTAATCATCGCTCCTGTTTTCCCAAATGAGTAGGCAGAGCACATGTATGCTACATAGACAAATCAATGGCTATTTCAAGTTTCGTAGCCACTTAATATTTTTAATACCTTAGGAAATTGGAATTGAATGATTTCTAGCATGTCGCCTAAAGCTTATCTAAACGTATTTTCTTAGTCCCCTCTTACGACACCTACGGAAGAAATGAAGAGGTGTTATTGTAACCCGACACAACACGGCTCATGAGCAGATTGATTGATTTTTTTAATCAATAACAATAGCAACAGATGATGGTCCAATCATATTCGTCTTTAAAGTTAGCGCTAAATGTCTAAATTGAAAGTAGGTCTAAAGAAATTTCCAACAGATTAATTTTTACGAGATTTAGGCTTCCTCTATACGAATAGCTTTCTGGTCGTTTTATTCGACAAGCGGAACTTTTATTTTAACCGTTAAAAGATAGATAACTGGAAGCACGTGTCGGCACTTCAAAGAGTTTGGTACGTGGTCGCAGTCACAAAGAGGAAATGCAGGAGATGGCAGTAGCTTTTTCTTTTCAGATATTTTTGATATAACATGAGTGTTCCTGGACGCAATTGGCTATGAGTGTTTCGGTTCCCGTGACGATTTTGCTATGGCTAAGTTTATACACACACATCACGCCTGGCCAGGGATAGCCAGAGCATACAACTACTAAACAAATCTATGACCAGTATTACCACTTCACGCTTTGTGGCAAGTTAAGGCAAGTTAAGGGGTATATTTAGTGACAGGTTCCTAGCCAATAGGTTATAAGGATATATCCTTAGCCGTCTGTTACGACATCCATGGAAAAAATGGACACCACACGGCAATCAATTTCATAAACACTGGTAATTCTGACTTGAGTCTGCATTGCATGAAGAGTAATGAAGTCTTTGTGTCTTGCATTTGTTTCACACTAAACGCCTCAGAATTTTATTTGCAAGGCTAAGGACAACTCCGGTTTTCCAGCAAAAGCTTTGTGTTAGTGTGGTTGATACAAATCTGCGATGTTCAGATGTTTGTGACGTCACGCGTGACAGATGATGATGGCCGGTGAAAGTGCCGAAAGTGGAAAAGGCAAAGGGAAATTTGCGGACGAGGCAAATGAGCATTTTTAGGGTTCAAAACCAAAACACGCAGCTAAACAAAAACTTTGCTTTTATTACGTTCACGTATATAAAGTAGTTTTCTTTAGATATACTTAGTTTATTGTAAAGTAAAAAGCATGATATCCCGTCGTCTACTAGCTATGAAATGAAAAATTCATTGGAACATTGAGTAACTAAGTATTTTGAATAAAATACTACGGAAATGAATATAATCATGCAAACATACATCACGCCTGTATTCCCAAATGGGGTAGGCAGAGCACACAAAACGCTACACAGTCAAAACCATGACTAAGTCACGTTACGTAGCCACTTCTAGCATATTTTGTAGGTTTTATGAGGTAAAATAGTGACAGGTTGTTAACCTGTCGCCTGAAACACGCCTCAACCTATTTCTTTAGTGGCCTCTTGCGACATCCACGGAAGAAACAATATATCCACATACAATCACGCCTGTATTCCCAAACGGGGTAGGCAAAGCACACAAAACGCAACATAGACAAAACGATGACTATTTCACGTTTTGTGGCCACTTCTAGCTTAAGGTTTTGAGGTGGCAGGTACAACAGTGACAGGTTGCTAGCCTGTCACCTAAAATATACCTTAACCTATGTCCTTAGTCGCCTCGTACGACATCCACGGAAGAAATGGAGTAGTGTTATTCTGAACCCGACACCACACGGAAGAAATGGTGAGGTATAATTGTAAACCCGTCAACACATGGCCTATTTTCAATCATAATTATACTCTCGGAAAAATAGACCATTATTATAGAACGATCCCTTCGCTGTGATTGGTCCGACACACGCTTGGCTGTTTTTAGTAAATTGCCTTTGTGTTTGGGAGTATGTTTGTTATGCTTGCCTAACTGCCGCGAACTGATTACCGCGATGATGTGCCGCCATGTTTTGTAAATTATGTCGTTTTCTCGTTAAGGGCACTACGAATTATGGAACTCAGTCACATTAAGGACAGTTTGGTGTTAATTTTATATGATAGAAGGCAAAATTTGACCGCAACTTCCGCTGAAAGTGAGGACGTTATATAAATTACAGAATGGTCTTTTGACAATGGTAGATTAGAGCAACTTAATACCAAAGATAAACTTCTAAAAACTCGAAATTCAAAACAATACGTTCATAGGTAACGTCGAAAGAGGGAAATATAGACCCCCATAATTCATAATACGGCATTCTGTTTCGTTTAAAATCAGACTTTTAACGAACAAAATTTCACTTTTTCTCAGTAATCTAAAGGCAAAACTGATATTCCAATAACACTTATTACTGTTTGTTATAATGTTCTCAATATAATCGGTATCACATCACTATTGCCTTGCCTTGGGTTGACTTAAAAGTGTGTGAGGATTTGACCGTAAAAAATCTTCCGCTTTATGAAACGGAGCATAGCATAGGTAGTAGCAAATACTCCTGTGTAAGTTCGTTAGTAAACGAAATTAATTATAGTTTTACCGTTGACTTTGACAGCACGACTTCTCTGACCCGCTAATTAGCCACAGAACAAATGTATCCTATCAACCGCGAACGAAAGTAGCATTGTGTCATGTTCAACAGTAGGACATGATCCCATTCACTTATCTACCATCAGCTGAGGTCGAAAGTTGCCACCATATCGACATACGATCGCATCTTGTGCAAAACTGTCGCGACCACCGTGCGACCTGTCCGTATATTAACGAGAAACAAATGAACCGATTACGCGACAGCATTTTTGTTGGCAATTAATACTTTTGTTTTTATGTAACCCTGGTCGTTTGTGCCGATGTTTCTCATTTATTGTTGCGTGTGTGCTCGTATGTTTATGTTTGGGAATCGCATAATCACAAAGTTTATAGTTTAAAAGCAACTTGTGTCAATTTTGGAGTAGAGAGGGTAATTTACCCGTGTGGTCTCGGGTTAGAATAGCACCTCTCATTCTTCCCGTGGGTGTCGTAAGAGTCAACTCTGGGAAAGGGTTAGTGTATTGTGGGCGATGGGCTAGCAACCTGTCACTGCGATACCACGTTTAACCATCTGGTTACCCTGAATTTGCTAAACGTGGCACTGGATTTTTGGGTGTCACCTTCTTTTACAGACAGAAGATTCAAAGAATTTTGTTTCATAGAAAATGTTTCCAATAATATTTGGTCCACGTATTTTTGCTTCGAATATAATTTTTTTAAAGACTATTCACTTCAATGAAACACATTTCACAGAAAATCAATTCAGTGAATTATCATATTTTAACTTTTTACTTCACAAACTAATCAAACTTTAAAATAATTTTTAAACAAATAATGTTTCATAATTTATTTCATCATGGTATTTTTTAATAATATAACTCAAATTACAGCTAAAAATGACTACCAGAAAAGTGGGTTAGGTTAGAACTGCGACCTTTACAGAAACAAACTGCGATTGGAAAAGTAGGTTAGGTTAGGTTAGAACTGCAACCCTCACAGAAACGAACTGCTATTGGAAAAGTAGGTTAGGTTAGGTTAGAACTGCGACCCGCACAGAAACGAACTGCTATTAGAAAATTAGGTTAGGTTAGGTTAGAACTGCAACCCTCACAGAAACGAACTGCTATTAGAAGAGTAGGTTAGGTTAGGTTAGAACTGCGACCCGCACAGAAACGAACTGCTATTAGAAAATTAGATTAGGTTAGGTTAGAACTGCGACCCTCACAGAAACGAACTGCTATTAGAAAAGTAGGTTAGGTTAGGTTAGGTTAGGTTAGAACTGCGACCCGCGCAGAAATGAACTGCTATTAGAAAAGTAGGTTACGTTGGGTTACAATCTTACAATTTACCCGATTGGCTACAATTCAGCCGCCTTATTTCTGTTAACACTGTGTTGTTGTTTTAAATGAGGATATGCATTTTGTACAATTTTATATGTGAATTAAAACGTTTGGAAACTTCTACTCGATAAAATAATTTTATTATTACTAAGTTATATTTAAACTAAATATTACGAGAATAAATTATTATTGGATTTAATACACTGTGATATGAAAGTCGAAAAATTGAAATTTAATTGAAATGAAAATCGATGATTTGAATTTCTCTGAAGTAACTGTTCGAAGTAATGATTATTCTATGAAACAATAATACGAGAAAGATTTTCTGAGAAATGAAATTCTGTAAAACTTTTGTCTGTAAAACAGTGTACAACCGGATTTTTGAATTCATGTGCTCTGCCTACCCCTCATGGGAATACAGGGGTGAGAATATGTATGTATGTGTAGAGGGTAATTCCTTGCATAGTATAGACACAAACATTATAAACACGCTTACACTAACACACATTACGCCTGTATTCCCAAATAGGCCACCCCCAAATAGGCAGAGCATACGAAACGCTACATAGACACAACCATGACTATTTCACGTCCCGTAGCAACTTCTAAGGATTTAAGTTGAAAGGTACAATAGCGATTGGTTGCTAGCCTGTAACTTCAAATATATCATAACTAGGCTTAGGACTTTTGGATGCTCGCTGTGGTTCTAGAATCCATGGAGTCGCCATTACGTTAAAATTCTGATATGATTTCTTTCCAAGTCTAAAAAATAGTCTAGTAAACAGTTAATACTAGTACCTATTAAAGAGGATGCATATCGATTAAGTAAATCATACTCGTATAATTATAATATTCTTATCGCGTCACCTGAAAACTGTAACTTATGTAGAGTTATTATAAAATTAATTAATTACTGATATATCCGCATAATTCATGACATTATTTTTTTATTACATTTTGATTTGACAGCTAAAAAATATTTAAGATAATGGCACCTCCATGGATTCTAGAACCACGGCGAGCATCCAAAAACCCTAATCATAACTATTTATTTCCTTAGTCACCTTTTAAACAACGTAAAATAGACATGGTTTTGTCTGTGTAGCTTTTCGTGCGCTCTGCCTACCCCATTTGGGAATACAGGTGTGATGTACAGTCACGAACCGGGATTGTTGAGCCACTTGCCACTGTTCGCAATTTAGACGTGTAATCAATGACCGATGTGACGGACTAGATGTCAGCTAATGGATTAGTATTACACGACCAAGTTACAAACATAGGTAAGTGGCTAAACAATCCCTATACGCGATGATGTGTAACTAAGTCTCACATTTAATCCAATGAATATCTCTTAGGCCATTTACAGCGTTTGCTAATTAAAATATTACGTGACTGTCGAGTTAACAAGGTAAACAAAGTAAGAACCATTTTTTCCCTCGCGTCGCCAACATGTCCTACAAAAACTAACCCAAGCTAGTCTCCAACTGGATCACATAGTCACCCTACTACATACTTTATACTTAGATTGGGATACTTTGTAGGGTTACTACACAGACGTATATCGAAGTAGATTCCCATCACTAAGGCGCAGCGCAGACGACAGATTTTTTGTGCGATCGAGTCTGAGGCGCAAAAAAGTCTGCGTGTATTGTATGCATTGTGCGCCGGACTTTTTGCGCGTCGTGTTACTGCATATAATTCCATAGGTTCGGTTTTCACAGACTAAAAGTCCGTCGTGGATAGTCTGTCGTCTCTGCAGGGCCTAAAGCGCACGCGTGACGTTACAGTATGTAGAGAAAAAGTGGCGCGCTTGGTTTTCATACAAATGCAGGAACTCGCGGTATCTATTTCGATATAAGTCTGTGGTATCTAATGAGGGAAAATTATCGTGGACACATTTACCGTCGTTTAGAATAACATAAATACAATCACGTCTGTATTCCCAAATGGGGTAGGCAGAGCACTCGAAACCTGACATAGACAAAATCATGATTAGGACTATATCACGCTTCGCAGCCACTTCTAGCATAGTTTTAGGTTTGCAAAGATGGAAAAGGTAGAATAGTGACAGGTTGCTAGCCTGTCGCCTACAACAAACCTAAACCTGTAGGCAGACCAAGTTTTGTCAAAATTGGTCGTGCCGTTTGGGCGTGAAAAGGTAACAAACATACACATACCCACAAACTTTCGCATTTATATTACTAGTGTGATGTGATTGAATCAAGATTACATTTTTAAATGAGGTTAATCTGTTCTTGTCTGCTCCGATAGTTTCGTACTCCTCTAGCGTTAAATTTAACCTTTACCTATACAGATTCGTCATCAGTAAACTTTGTCTTGTCTATGATTAAACAAGAACGCGGTTGTCTATTCATAGAGGGTGAAATGCCGCACGCAAAAATAAACGTCGCGTTTGACACAAAATACCAGCAACGGACGGAAAATATATCTTTTTGCTTTTCTAATAGGTTAGTGTGTTTGCTAGTTAGGCAGTCTTTGCTCTGGTAGGCAGTGTAATAAAACGTTATTTAGATAAATTTATGAGTATTCCACGTTTAGTAGACACTTTTAACCTTTAGCTAATTTTTTAGAGTCGGATTCGCGCACGAATGGTTCCGTAACATTGAAAAGGTAAATTAAAGGACGTTGCGGTTTACGTTACGACGTAAAAAACACCGAAATAATCGCGATTGTTGAATGGGAACCCCTGTAAATAATTATTTTATTTTATTTTTAATACATACAATCACGTCTGTATTACCTAAACCTATTTCCTTAGTCCCCTCTTACGACATCCACGGAAGAAATGGAAAGGTGTTATTCTATCCCCGACACCACACGGAAAATTTATTATTTTATTATTTATTTTTAGTATTTGTTGATAAAGCAGTAATAGAGATACATAATCTTTGAAAATGTCAACAGTCTAGCTATAGCCAACACGGTTCATGTCATACAGCCTAGTGACAGGCGGACGGACGGACGGACGGACGGACTGAGCGAAGTCTCAGTAATAGGGTCTTGTTGGGTACGGAACCCAAAAAATCGATTATTTTAAGTCCCACAACGGGATACTCGTGTCATTGCAGTACCAATCTTATTTTATTATTATTTTTTCTATCAAACGTTAGCAAGTTTCGACATAACATTAATATCTCAAAATCGAAGGGCTAACTTTTCACCGGATCCATAAAACTAAATTAGCAGTAAGTGATTAAAAATAGTAATTATTAGTTTTTTAATGTACGCTTATATAATAAAGACATTAAAAAGTTTCATTGCGAACATTATGAAATTAAAATAAATCATGAAGGCGGTTCTACGACCGAATATGGGCGTTCGGTCATAAAATGTGGCGCGTAATTAAGAAATAAAAATAGTTTGGAAGTTTTCCACATAAGGAAGTCTTTGGACGGAAACTAAGTAAACTATTTAGTTTCTTTGATGTGCGAGTTATGTCATGCGTTAGTTTACTCCTAGCTTCAGTAGATGGCGCTGAGTCGTGAGATTCGACTCAGTGCTATTTACTAAAGACGTACTTTGAATAATTTTAAACAAAAAAAAACCGACTTCAAATTAGCTATATCCTGAAAGGAAACTTCTGTTTATGTACATACTAGCTGTGCGCGCGACTCCGTTCGCGTGGAATAGTGACAAATTTCCCCCGTTTTTTCCACATTTTCCCATATTTCTTCACCCCTGTTAGTCGTAGCGTGATGTTATATAGCCTAAAGCCTTCCTCGATAAATGGTCTATCCAACACAAAAAGATTTTTTCAAATCGAACCAGTAGTTCCTGAGATTAGCGCGTTCAAACAAACAAACAAACAAACAAACAAACAAACTCTTCAGCTTTATTATATTAGTATAGATTTACTAAAGATCAAGTAGGTATACGTAGCTCTCAGCAGATTCAAGGCTTCAGAAGGAATAGCTCTATCTGATGTAGAACCCTCTAAACTGTTAAGTAAACCCCACGATGAACGATCATTAGCCGAAATGCAACACTTGAGAAGCAGCAGGCTTGGCTAATTACTGAAACTATAATTTCCAGTCTGGAGGTGCATTCAGTATTGAAAAAAATATCCTTTAACTCCTAAAAATTAAGGAGTTGACCTTTCATCATCCGCTCAATCATTTTTTTTACTGCCAAGCGAAAATACTGGTGTAGCTTTGAAAAATGTACTAAAAACACTACCTGTGCCTATAAAATTTGAGGGTTGCCCTCTATTTCCCTCATATTCCATCATCAGGTCAAGATATGCTGACAATCTGACTACCTGGAAACTATACCCTTTCAGACAAAAAAAGAATTTTCCAAATCGGTCCAGGCGTCTTCGAGTAATCAGCGAATACACGTAAAAATACTCTCCATTTCTTCCGTGGATGTCGCAAGAGGCGACTAAGGACATAGGTTAAAGTAAATTTTAGGCGACAGGCTATGAGGCTAGCAACCTGTCACTATTATACCTGCTAATTCAAAACCTACAAAAAATGTGCTAGAAGTGGCCACGAAGCGTGACATAGACATAGTTTTCTCTATGTAGCGTTTTGGGTGCTCTGCATACCCCATTTAAGAATACAGGCGTGATTGTATGTAGGTATGTAAGTATGTACAAATGTAAAATCGGACTAAAATTCCCAAATGCCCGTTGATTTTTATTTTATTTTAAAGATAATTCAAAAACTACTAGTTAGATCTTGATGAAATTAAAATGGGACCAATGGGAAGCCATTTGCTATCGAACACAAAAAGAACCATCGAAATCGGTCCACCCGTTTAGAAGTTCTGAGGTAAGATACATAAAAAAAAAAAATAAAAAAAAAAAAAATAATACAACCGAATTGAATACCTCCTTTTTTGAAATCGGTTAAAAATACGGATAACTCAAGTTTTAAATCGCGTTTAGCTCGACATATTACGGGCTAATCCGTGGGTTCATTATAGGAGCCGCGACGGCTGCTGCCAAAAGCACACTGCGTGCTACAGCTATAGGTATTTGCGCAAACCAAAGTACCAACCCGATACAGAAATGAAGAATTTCGCTTTAATTAAAAAAAAATGGGGTAACTATCCTAGTTTTACCCTATGCACATTTCTGGCACGTTGACCGTGTCCATATTTTTGTTAGTAATGTACATAATTTCACAATCGCTTTTACTTAAGCCTTATGAAGCTGTTACATAAATGTCGTAAACCAAAAGCAACAATGATCCCAAAGAGGTTAATGCTACGTCGTGCGACTTTGCCGGAAAACTGCGCAAAACAGATGTCGCGCATTAGTCAATCGGCCGATCAATAGGCATGGGCGAGTTGCTCATAAATATCGATATCTCGATGAAGAATGTGTATCGACAATAGCAACATTTAAAAAATATTTTGATTGCGTATGTTGTGCTTACCTTTATGCTTCTTTTAGGAAATTGTAATGTTTTTAAATATTGATATGTATTGTGTAAATCCTCCTTATGGTGCTATTTTCCTGTTGGTAGGTGCTTACTTGTTGGTAAAACTGCTGGACAATCATTCTAAAGGTTGGATGTGATTATCCGTTAAGAGATAATTCCACCTGTGTATTTCACCATCTCGTCTGTAAAAAAACTGTAAAACGTTTTTTGTACAATAGAGTGTTTACTTACTTATTTACTTATTTATTATTTAATTGTCGCCTACGAATTAAGGATCGGTGTACATACACAATTGCGGGCAACAATTTGGAAATATAATTTGTTTTAAAATTAAATCTGATATAGTTATATCGATATCGACATTTGAACCCAGGCCGCAAAACACAAGTCTTCGCGCGTACCAACCCTATTCTAAACTTTGTGCAGAACAACACTGTTCAGCAAAACCAGCTGAACTAATGTTTATTGGTAATTTGTGCCATCCATCGCTCCGATAGGGCGATCTTTGCGAAAGTGTCCTATTGGCTTATTGTGATTTATGGCTTTATAATGCGGACCCTATAAACTGTGGGATCATGGATCGTAAAATACACGGCGGATCGGCGATTATAGTGGCTACGGGTACTTACGACGTCAAATAATACTTTGTTGATGATCATTTCGACATAATGGACGTTTACGGGGAAATGTTCTTTGGGGTTTCCGCTTTGTTCTTTTAACTTAAACCTTAGTAGTCTAATATAAGAATAAACAAAACTGTGGTTATACTGTGTTAAAAGTGATAGTTGAATTTAAGTGATGATATTGATTATTTTATTATCAGGGACTTTTTAGATTACAGTGTCAATGCATGTGTTGAGCATAGGTTGACTCTATATTATTAAGGGACTTAAAAAAATGGTTCTCAATTCGTCGGTTTATTCCTTTTTTTTGGACTAATAAAATGACCACTTGAAGTAGGATGTAAATGATTACTCTTATTCTATTAATGGATCAATAATGGCCTCAAGATATGGTACTTAAATATCATTTTAAAAACGAGTGGTGATGAATAAACACAAGAATTAAAATACTCAGAATAGAAGAGGGTAAAGGGTCTCCGTTTAGAGCAAAGGATTTAGTCGTAGATAGCGTCATGAAAATTGGACATTTCACAGGGTTTTTAGACGCGGGCTGAGAAACTAGCAATTAGTAGAAACTTACTGCAAATGTCAACTTTATTATTTAAAGGCGACATTTTAACAGTTCACGTGTGGCGAACACCTTTGAATATCATTCAGCCACAGTAAACTGTAACGAGTAGGCAGTAAGGAAACTTGAGAAAAACATACAACCACGCCTATGTTCAGAAATGGGCAGGCAAAGCACACGAAACGTGACGCAGACAAAACCATGATTATGACTCTTTCACGCTTCGCAGTCACTTCTACCATAATTTTAGGTTTGAAAATAGATCGCATTTGCCTGGAAAAAGCGATGCGTGTACCCCCACCACTTAAAATCTTGCCCTGTTTATTGCCGACCAGGTATACCTTTATGCGTTCCCGAAAGGGTCGTGACAAACAGACAGACAGACGGACGGACAACAATAAACATAAACAATTTTGGCAGTCGGGTTAACGACCCCAACAAAGCCTACAGAGGTCACTCACCAGTACGCAACATTAGCAATACCGCCAAAACATTTCCCCATTGTCGAAGCAACAATACAGCTCAATCGCACATATGACCTACTTTAAAACTTTCCATACTGCATCCCTACACTGTCACATAGAGCTCTCTAGAGCTTAGCCTACGACCCAAAACGACAAACATTACCCTCAAAACTACAGCACATACGCCCTTTTACAACGGCGCTAAAGTATACAGCTGCAAAATTGAAAAGGCTTAACCGCTGCGTGTATTGTTAAGAGATATGTCCTTTTAAGCTGGAGGCATTGTGCCCGCGTAAAACACAATGCGCTCTCACTCACGAGCTGTCAAACCTAATTAAGGGCATCGGTTCCATCGCGCGTGATTTACAGAGATCATTAGAGCGAGCGCCGCGCGTCACGATCTAGCTCCGCAATGGATAATGCACACCGGATCGAATCGCTGATTTATTCGATATCATTATTTATTGGTGCATAATTTGACAATTTCGATGGTTAGTTCTCCGATTGGCGGTCGGGTTAGCTGGCACCGAACTTTTGGTTTCAAATGCCGTGGTGCAACGGCTAAAGGAAAGCAAAACGATCAATATTTTTTCTGCGAAAGTGTCATTATAAAGAAACACTTATTTGCAGGCAACTTGGCCCATAGACGTGCGAAACAAAAAATAAATTATCTACTTTTATATTTATTTCTCTGTGTGGTATCGGGTTTACAATAACACCTCTCCATTTCTTTCATAGATGTCGTAAAGACGAATGAGGAAATAAGGTATATTTTGGCGACGGGCTAGCTACTTGTCACAGTTGTCACTATTGTATTTCATAACTTAAAAACTTAAAATTACGCTAAGAAGTGGCTACGAAACGTGACACAGTCATTGTTATCTATGTAGCGTTTAGTGTGCTCTGCCTACCCTGTCTGTGAATACAGGCATGATGATTATTAAGGATAGAGAAATGTCGCTTTGATTTTGGTTTATGAAGCGTGATTTTAAAATTAATTATTGAAATATTTTCTGTGCCGATTATAAATTAAAGTTATTTTTTACGTTATTAATTCCAATTAGCCATACAAGCTTAGCTGGCATAACTACACATGCTTCGAACGTAACAATGTTGCACCGAATTTGCAAAAAAAAATACAATCACTGCTTATGCTGTTTGCAAAAATGGTATTAAGAGCGGTATTAGAAATCAGTAGTGTCCGACCGAAGGTACAATTTTGGCCGAAGCCGAAGCCGAAGCCGATTAATCGGCTTTCATGAAAACCTTCGGCCAAAGCCGAAGCCGAAGGTGTGTTGACCCAAAGAAATGAGAGAATTTGCTAATAGTAAAAAAAACAGCAGTATATTTTCCGCAGTTTTCGCTTCGAAATCTAGTGTGTTTATGTTGTTATGTTATGTGTTGTCAGTTATTTATAAGATTAACTGCAAGCAATGCGATCGGGTCGGCGAAACGCTGTTCTGCTAAGCGCTGCGCACTATCCGTCTCGCTCTGGCATCGTTCGTTCAATTTCAAATCACAATTTGCAAACCTTCGGCTTCGGCCAAACCTTCGGCCAAATTTTGGCCGAAGCCGAAGGTTTGGCCGAAGGTGGATTTTTTGGCCGAAGGTGGCCGAAGCCGAAGCCGAAGCCGAAGCTTCGGTCGGACACTAGAAATCAGTTTCAGTTCTAAAACCTAGATTTAGTCGGTCACTAGTAATTTCACAAGCTCGTATCTTGTTTCCCTGATGAGCGTAAACTGTATTTCACATTGGTGTGGCGTAAGGTTGTTATTTCAAGTAAATATGAAAGTGTTATAGGAAGTTGTAAAAGTGATTGATTGGGTTCAAAAGGGTTTTTGTGCAAGACATTTGATGTATTGGCTGTTTAAATGCTAATCCCTCATTGGAGGTGAAAGGGCAATGATTTTCTTTGCATAATTAATGCATTAGGTCGTTTAAATAAGCATAATAGTCATAAAGGTTACATTTAAACGAAAATAATGAAGACACTTATAAATAATCACAGGTTTATAAATCTTTCCGACATAATAAGTATGGAAATCACAGTGAAGTAAATTATGCATGAAAGTAAATAGGAGTAGTTATCATAAGTAATTTCTTGCAAATTTTGCAACACCAGAATAACTAAGTTCTTCTACTTTTTAACCTTAGGATGCTGAACGCAGCCTTCACGAAGCACTGCAAATGTTCTTCTACTTGACACTAGATGGCGCTACTAGTCGTAACCGAACGTTCTGTAATTGATTATGCGATCACTTACCTGATGTTCCCTCAGCTTTCTCAGAAGTTCGTGGTAAGACGCCGCTCGCGCCTGCGCCAGCGAAGGCGGCGGCAGACGCCCTTCCATGCCGTGCAACCAGCGGCGTAAGCAACGCAGCTCATGCGATGTATCTGTCGATAAAAACATTGGTTAGTTGCCTGTAAGTACCAACTACGTATATCATTTCATTATTGTGAATTTACACTAAGTGTACTCGCTACTGTTTCCACAAGTGACCGCTGGCGGCGCTGTTAAAATTCTGATCCTGGTTCTGACTAAACAATGCAACAAGCATCGGTAGATTTAACATAATCAATAGCAGAAACCTTGCCAGCGACTTCATCATCGCAAAATTAATAGTTAGTATACTTCGAGACGCCTCTTGTTCAGATGTAATAAATTGTAGTAGGTTTAATAAACTTTATGTACGACACCATCGACAGAGTTCTCAAAATAAAAATAGAATCTCTGTCTTTTATTGTAGAAAAGGGATATAGAGCCATTTAAATAAAAATCTACATTACTTAGCATATCAAGGTATAATAAAACGACCACCACTCCATCTATCTAAAGAAATCCAAACTATTACAGCACTTACCAGACTCGATTGCTATAAGTGACATCTAGCGGAAAGTATCTAAACTACATAGTGTACCTGAAAGCTATCAAACTATCTAACTTAGAAGTACTACTACTCGTCACTAGATGGCGCGTAAAGCAAGATTTAATCTAGTTTCATTCAAAACAAATAGATGGCGCTACTAGCTTCACACTTGTAAGTCTATACTGTAAGTTTTGGTCAATTTACGGTGACTTTCATATTGTAATACAATGAATATTATCTCCATGTACTGACCGACAGTGTCTGCACCATCGCCGTCCCGATGTCGTTGCTCCGGACTGAGCAGTAAGCGTAGACCTTCCCACTTGGCGTTCAAGTGATCGACTCGCCATGTCACCTGTAAGCAGCGAATAACTCTTAATAACCTTTGTACGTGATTTTTAGTGTCCGACCGAAGGTACAATTTTGGCCGAAGCCGAAGCCGAAGCCGATTAATCGGCTTTCATCAAAACCTTCGGCCGAAGCCGAAGCCGAAGCCGAAGGTGTGTTGACCCCATGTTGACCATAAGAAATACGAGAATTTACTAATAGTAAAAAAAACGGCAGTAAATTATGTGCAGTTTTCGCTTCTAAATCAAGTGTGACTATGTTGTTATGTTATGTGTTGTCAGTAATTGATATAATTAACTGCAAGTAATGCGATCGGGCTGGCGAAACGCTGTCCTGCTAACCGCTGCGCACTATCCGTCTCGCTCTGGCATTGTTTGTTCAATTTCAAATCACAACTTGCAAAACTTCGGCTTCGGCCAAAGCTTCGGCCAAATTTTGGCCGAAGCCGAAGGTTTGGCCGAAGGTGGTTTTTTTGGCCGAAGGTGGCCGAAGCCGAAGCCGAAGCCGAAGCTTCGGTCGGACACTAGTGATTTTCATAAGAGATAAAATGTCTATGGCAACAGAAAATGCGATCAAAGTTAGAAAAGTTGTCTAAAAACTAACAAATAAATGATCAATCATGCAATTAACGAAAGAGCCGCTCGTTTTATTCCTGATTTATTTTATAGACTTGTATTCAAATTTCCTAAGGTGTTCGTTCACCGCAAAGCTCATAGTAAATTGCAATTAATATTCCGAAATGCAGGCCTGCTATTCGGACCCATGACCCTGAAGATTTTTGCTTAACAACAAGATATTTTCTGTTTAATAAAATGAGCAAAATAGCAATTCTATTATGCTAATTCCATTAATTATTCTCATTGTCAGTAAAAGGATAACAGCTTCATGTACAAAGGCGAACTAAAACAATGTAACGTGTTAGCCACCTTAATCCAACCAGTGGAGTACAGTCACCAGCACCAATATCTGATACAATAAGGCTGCAAAAACATCTGATACGATACGGGGTAGTAAGACGTGTCAGATATTTTTGCACGCTCCGTCGTAGCAAATATTAATGCTGATGACTGTACCTACTTACTTGTTATTTTTATTATCTATATCAGGGATCCCTTGGAATGCATAATTTTATTTAGACTATTATTGTTCCGCATAATTGATTTGGCATAATTAATTTTGGCATAACAGTACTTTCGCATAATAATACTTTGGCCTAATACTTTTTTGGCATACTACGCTAATAGCATAATTTCATTTGAACTAATTTGTATTGGCCGAATACACATTACGCATATTATTGTTTGGGCTAATAATTATTTGGCATAAATATCACTATGCATAATTTAAAAACTCAGTTTCGTTGTTACCATGTACCTATTTACTATTATTAGGTTAGGTTAGGTTAGTATGAAATCCAGGCGCGAAGCGCCAATACATCGCGGAATAGTTCGCGGACCACCATCGACATCGATTTAGTTCCTAAACAATAGATAAGTATGCATAGCATTGGTATAAATAGCAATAATTACTACAAGCCATTGGTACAAAACTTTACGATTTTTGGCATAATACTGTTATGCATATTGATATGATGCCATTTGATTATTATGCCTATTTATGCTTATGCTTATAGACATTTAGTCTTGATGACAATTATGCTTCCTGTATTTATGCTTTTTAATGTTATGCGTTAAACAATAATAACAATATGCGTAATGATGATTATGCAAAAAACAATTTCGGCGAAAAGTGTTATGCGAAACAATATTAGTCTAAAAAACTTTATGCCTTCCAATAGAGAACCTCTATATCATACCTCGGGATTTGCTTCCGGTATGCGTTCCAGTATGGCGGAGGCCTGCTCAATGAACTTGGCGCGGCGCGGCTCCACCGACGCCAGCTCGGCCATGCGGCTCTGGAACAGAAATATAAACGTCAAACCTTCAACTACTGTTTCCCTCCCATCAGGTTTAGGAGAACATATATTATATCTATCTCTTACATGGATGATGTAAGAGACGACTAAGGAAATGGGTAAGGTATGACTACACATTATAATAATAAAATGTAACTACCGGAACTATATCCTAAAGGACGGTACGGTCGACATAGATGGCAGGCACGCCATGGTCCCAGGTCCCGGTTCCCGGTTGTTCTCATCTTGATAAGAGAGAGTACTTGCACAGACATAATCTAGTAGTTACGTAGCCAGAATTGTCAACCAGCAATTTCAGATTTTGCAGAACATGTAGTGCTATATTACAAATACACACCGGCGCCAGTTCTTGAGAATGGTCGTGCTACGCTCTACTGTGATCGATCTGTTATCACGGACAGGAATATCGTGATAATAGACCGCGATCACAGCGCCGGGCAGTGCTCGTTGACATCACCATCACCCATGACGAGAATCTCGTGAAAGACGAGAAGGACAAACTCAGCAAGAACCTTGACTTGGCTCATGAGGTGACCGCTATGTAGGATGTGGACTCGACGATCATTGTACCGATAATCGTCTCAGCTAGTGGTTTCACGAAGAGTCTCAATCAACACCTCATAGGACTCTCGCTATAAATTTGACTCAAAGATCTGATCCAAAAGGCCATGCTCTTTAAACACCAACAAGCAGACACTCCCTTACCGTCCTAAGCTTCCTGCTGCTCAGGTTCTCTGGACTAGAGTAGATCTCCTCCTGCACTTGCGACAGCCACTGGCAGAGCTCCCCGAACTCCGCGACCAGCTGGCTGAGCGACCACTGCCGGTTGAAGCCGGCCGTCGGGTTCAGCGGCCTCGGAGCCGCTGGGGCGGTGGACAGCTCGCCGTTGGCCTCCTGGAAGATAGGAATGTGTTGGGTATAATGGAAAGCAATGTGTTGGATATAATGGAAGCTGGGTTTTTTATGGAATGTGGCGTCTGACTGCTGGGGAATAATCCCCACGGACGCTGAATGGCTCAGCCAGTATCCGGCTCGAACGGACTAAAAAACCCTGATAGTCAGACCCACACCCGCCATGGGTTATCGCGGATTATTTTTCGCGTTTGGTGGAAGCCATGGGTTGGATTGAGTTCAGACTGCACCGAACTTACACACATTATGCTGTGTTGCTGTAATTATAGGTCTATCCCGCGCGAGCGTCGTCTCGCATGTTGCTTGTGTTAAGCATATGCTTTAGGCGACAGGCTAGTAACTTGCCACTAATATACTGGTCTTTCATCAGTTTTTAAACGTGAAATACTCGTAGTTGTGGTTTCGTCTATGTAACGCTTCGTTCCTTTGTCTACCCCACATGGGAACGAGAGATTGTGTATATTGCAGGTGTGGTGTGCTTCCTGTGTGGTGTCGGGATGGAATAACCTCCATTTCTTCCATGGATATCGTAAAAGGCGACCAAGAAAAAATGTATAGGTATGCTTTAGGCGACAGGCTAGCAACTTGTCTCTTTATACCTCTTCCATCTGTTTTCATACCCAAAATTGTGTTAAAAGTGGCTGCGAATCTGCTGTCTAATGCGGCTGTCTATGTAACGCTACGTTCCTTGCTCTACCTCATACGGGAAAGCGAGATCGTATGTCTGCATACCTTGCAAGTATCGATGAGGTGGTTATCCATGATGTAATCGTAGTGGTGCTGCAGCAGCGGCCACAGGTCGTCGCCGGCGCTGCCGCCGCTGGCCGCGGAGCCCCAGCTGCGCCGCCACGCCTCCCGACACGGCTCCTTTCTGGAAACGACATAATCGTCTTTATTTATTTTGAATTTAAATTAAACTCCTAGCGCCATCTATCGTCGAGTAGTAGAACTTCTACAAATAATTGCCAAAATGGTTTCCTACATGCCGTCGATGAAGCTTCGACGTTCAGATGCATAAATACAACTTCCAACTTTAACTGTGGACTTCGGTCTTCAGGAGTAACATCTGCCTGGAGAGAGATCTCTATTGGAGTTTACCTCAAAACTATTTCTTTTTAACCTTCTATGAGACTGACGACTATTGATACTAGCGCCACTCAACGTGACTGTTCTACATCGCACTAAAGCTCCAAACTCACTGACAGCAAAAGCGGGGCGTGCATCGAAGTATAAATACCAGGCTTCTAAGGGTCTCCCCATATTAGTCGACGACATTTCGGCAAAACGCGGACGGAAAAAGCTTTATGTCAACGCAATACGAGTGAACAAGGCGTCAATCGGCTCGTTCGTGTGGGCCGAGGGTAGCCGAGCCGATTGACGCCTTGTTCGCTCTTATTGCGTTGACATAAAGCTTTTTCCGTTCGCGTTTTGACGAAATGTCGTCGACTAATGTGGGGAGACCCTAACGTGGTAAGATTTTGAGTACTAGTGGGGGTACCGAACTTATCCCCACTACTTAAAATATTGCCAAGTTAGATTCCAGAGATCAAGATGGTTGATTAAGTTTGAGCTGACCTCTTTTTGGTGAGGCTGTGGTAGGCGCGCTCGGGGTGGTCGAGACGCGCGGGCGGCGCGGGCGCGCTGCGCAGCGACGATAAGGAGAAGCTGCTCTTCATCGCTGAGTGCTCGAAACCTGGAAGACGCAGCATCAGATATCATGTGTACATATTAGTGATATTCCTATCGTAATCGCTTTGTTTTGTTCTAGGCGCAGCGCAGACGACTGACTGTCCGTGACGCGCGTAAAAGCCCTAACAGACGACCAAATTTGGTTTGGTCCGAACCACGAACTATGTTGGCTCCAAACTGAACACACGTCCGGATTTGGTTTGGAGCCAACCAAGTTCGTGGTTCGGACCAAACCAAATTTGGTCGTTTGTTAGGGCTTTAAAGTCCGTCCGTTACTGCATATAATGGCATAGGTTATATTTTTACAGACTAAGGGTCTCCCCACATTAGCCGACGCCTCTTCGGCAAAATGCGGGTAGAAAAAGCGTTATGTCAACGCAA